>JAQIWG010005536.1:0-14414 GCA_034695025.1 Chamaedrilus cognettii | reverse complement strand
TTTGGGGTAATTGGGGGGTGTAGGGGGGGTCAGGGGCTGCCGAGAATTAGCGTGACGGAGGAAGGGGAGAGCGAGGAAGGAAGTAGGGGCGATGAACCCCCACCTGCTGCCCCCTAGGGGCATCTGAAAGAGATGCGGTGGCTTGGGGAACAATTGCGGAAGTTGCGCGGCAGATTTAATGCTATTTCTCTATTTTGCTCGATATAACGGTTGTTCTCTTGTGGAACTCAATCTGTGTGTGAGACATAGCGACACTGACATTTTCTCAAGCAACTATGTTGTTTTATTTGAATATCTTTTTGCTAAAAATCCATTCATTGCCGTGGCATTGTGGAATATTTGCACTTCATACAGTGCAGATGTATTCAGACAATACCGCAGACAGGAAACGAAAAGTAAAAGACCCCTGTATTATTCTACAATTATAGTTCGGCGAGCGTTTGGGCATTACACTTGATGCGGAAATCATTGTACTGTGCGTCTAACAAGGAAGTAAGTCCGAGCAGCCTACTATTCAGTTTTTAGGTTGTAAGAAGAAATTTAAATTAATGGATACTTAAGATTTTTAATGAGAATATTAACGAAAAGCTCAGCCCTATCTGGGTACCGTAAAGATCAATAATAGTATCCCGTGTTGTAGTTTATTGCATTTCCTGCTGCGCTACATCATACATGACATGGTGATGATCTTTCAGTGGTAGGCTATAACAAGTGATCGCCTGTGTTATAGTAGTGTATAGTCCGTATATTTTCGTGCAAATATGCCTAACATTGCATTTCAACGTGTCATGTATGAATTATGCATAGATCTAATCGTCTGCAATAACTCGTCACATAATTGAGGTCATTGTAGGATGTTATTAAAATTTGAATTAAATTGAGGGTATGTTGTTAAAGAATGTAGCATCCGGGTACCACCGAGTAATTTCTGGAAGATAAACCATTTCAAGATGATGACAGCAAAGTGCACACTTCCATTTTCTAGAAGCAAGAAGCGTTTAATTAACTTTCACTTCGATTTAGAATGGCTCGATAAGGGCGAGTTATAACTTATTGCTAATTTTGCGATTCTGTCAACATAGTTTTGAAACTAAAGCATTGCTGAAGAATTTCATTCGAAACTAAAGCATTGCTGAAGAATTTCATTCGAAACTAAAGCACTGCTGAAGAATTTCATTCGCATCGTTGTAGTAGCCCGTATTGTGATCTGTATTTTTATTAATTAAAGTGTCTCTAAATGTTTCTGTTTTTAAAATAACAACTCCGTTATAACATATTCTATGTTGATCAAATAATTCTTCAACGCTAGATGAGCCTACGTTAATAAGAAGCAGGCCTACATTAGCAACTCGTTATCTTTCTGCCATGTTATAGCTTTGTATTCGAGACGATGTCCACAGGCCTAATTTGTCATCGATAGCATCTTATCGAATAGAACTTAATTTTCTTAATTTCATGTTGTCCAAGTTAATCTCGTCCAGTAGTTTTTGATAGTAGTCTATTGGACGTTTAGAATGGATCTAATAAAAATATCAAAATGAAAGTGTACCAGCAAACTCTTCGTGCGGCTGCTGCTACGTTGACTTTTTAACCAACGAGGCTTAGAATGAATGATTCTCATTTATCTTGACCTATAAAGGCTACTGTCGTTAAGAATTTCCATAAAAATGCCTTCTCGTGCCTGTCTGCTCTAGACAACGCATTCCAGCGTCTAACCCGCCAATCCTTTGTCGAACACTAACTAGCAAGTCGCTACGTCTACGGTACAGCCTGTGCCGTTAGCCCATAGTTATGCTTAGATCCCACGATGAAAACACAAGATAAAAATAGCACGTACACGTAGAGTCTAAACGCTATTTGATCTACAAGTAAATGTAGTAAATCTTAGGCTAAGCCCGAGGTCACTTTAGCCCTAACACTAACTTTGAGCTCATGGTTTAAGTGATGTATGAACGCACGAGGATGTTGGGCGTATGATGACTTTGCATTACTATGGTTAATTTAAATCCATTTGATTGGTTTTTCGGATACTAATCTCTTTACATTTGAGCACTTGACGGAGAAACCCAGCGTAAGAGTCGATTAACGCGACTTCACAACTCTAAAACTTTCAATTGATTCCAATTGATTGAAATAATGAGTTTGTGACGACATTGAAAATATCCGCTACATGTAGGCCTATGACACCAGTCCGCTGTTGCTATTGCTTATGCTGTTAGCGTTGTTTAAATTGCTACCAATGCTAACGATTGGCGCGGGCGCTACAGAAAGCTGCTACTAGGCTACATGCGTTTCTACAATGTCATGTGCTATTGCGCGTGCCAATTTCGAGGACTATGGGATTTACAGTACAATAAAGCTTCCAGCATAGCGCCGCTATGCGAATGTCGTCTAGAATGCTAGAACAAATAACTGGCTTGCAGTCCAAAGCTTCCCAGGTGAGCCGTAAAAGGCGACTAAAGAAAGTGGAGCGGTTCTGTGCCGGCTCTCTTGCACAGAACCGGACTGTATAATTTATTCTTTGCGCTCCACGCGGTCAATAAACTACAAAACAAGCAAACAAAATAAGCGGTCGCTTGCAGCAGGCTTATATAAAATCATGTACGAACCGTAGCTCGCTTTCGAGTCACAGATATTGTTCAATAATTAAAAAAATCAAACCAGGAAGCAGATTATCGGCCGCTATAGGCCTACAATATAGTCGGCTTTTAATAGTCGCCGAATGAAAAGTACTGACCGCTGAATATCGCGTTCTAATCACAATATTTTAATCGTGTGTGTACGTGGTCTACATCTTACGCACACGCGCATTCGAATATAGACATTATACGGGTTAGTACTTGTCAAAATAAATCATAGATTAATCGCATAATCGTTCTGCCTTTCAAAAACAGCTGACCGCACTTCCTTGTCCCATATACCTGTACAAGTAGATCTACAATGTGGCCATAGTCTATACCGCAGCATGCAAACTTCGTGTAATAACGCTGGATCAACAGTAACGGCTACTTCCCCATAGGCTGTTCGATTTGATTAGATTACAAAACTACGCCACAGAAAGCAGCGTGGTCCATTATAACAATGATAAAGTAGCGGATTAGATTGTAGGAACCGTTTAAAATAATGCGTGAAACTGGTCTTTTAATCGTAAAACCGATAAGAAATCTAAATTTTCAATTATATGCTCTGGAGTCTAGTATTCAATGCCACGTACATGCACACGGTATACGTAGGCCCCCTGCTGGGCAGTGTCATAAAATCTGGAGTAATCGCACCCACAGTCACTCACACCAATATAGTTAGCCACAGTCGTACTTTGTAGCGACCACTGTTACGTCATTCACAGCTAAGGCGAAGAAAATCATTGTTGGTCTACACTAATATAATCCTAGACACACGAATACATATGTAGGCCTACACTCATTGTATCATTGCATGCAAATGATGCAAGCATACATGATACATGTATTTGTATTTGATTGTAGGCTGTAGAAACCAAGCCCAATTTTTTTGACCGAATCTATGCGAGCAGGATGTAGGTCTACTGCGCTACGGGTGAGACAACACTCGCAGTTTGACGAGCAAAAATCTGCCCTCTTCAGCTCTACAGACCTACCAGCATAAAATCCACATAGGCTTAAAGTCCACACTACACACGCGTCATACCGTGCGGCAGCATAGGCAAGTCTGTTTGAAGCCTGTTGTTGGCGTTAGCCTATACGCAATACAGTGTCTGCTAGCCATTGCACACGACTGAGCCGTTGGCGAATCGCGTTGAGCGTTTCATGCGCAATGGGGAATTTCCCAATTTCACCAGGAACTGCTCCCGTCACGACACTCTACAGAGTAAAGTGCCTTTCAAAGGAAGAAGTGATAAGACAGCTATTGGGTGGGCAACAAGCCGGAACAACATGAATATGAGCGCTCTATCGCAACACACCTGCCGGCCTTAGGCTGTAATCAAACAATCAGTTACACGTCAGTAACAAGCCCTACTTATAAATGGACCGATATATAATGGACCAATTTCGCATAGACTGGCAGTCAGACGCATTGGATTGGACAATCTGGGTTTTAAGCTAGAGATTGCTACATATGACAAAGCCAACTAGCCATACATGCAGGCTAAGAGACAGTATTGGGACCAGTAGTATCTGAGTACAAAGCATTATTAGTGGTATAAGAGCGCTAAGAATAGGGGCATAACAGACTGTTTTGATGCGAAGGCCAACAGCAGCTGAAGCGTTGACAATCTGCAGTCTACACATGTAGCGCGAGATGTTGCTCTATCTTCAAGCAAACTGTTCGACACGAATACCGCCACAACTGACAGTTTACACGCTACGCACTAACCACGATTAGTCGATCATGCCGCTACTCGCCAACCAGTCCACAGCGGCTGTCAAGGCCGTTGTTTCCACTCCCGACCTTCACTCCCTGCTCAGCACAGAGCTGAGAGAAATCGTTCTCCTATTGTCGCTGAGCGTCAACTTCTGCGCGTTGACGTGGGCGGCAGCGCTTTGGGTTCGAACTCAGGCGCTACAGGCGAGCGGCGAGCGACGGAAAGTAAAGGGAGTCGCGCCGAAAGTTAGCGACGTCAAGAAATCTTCACCGTCGCACGATGCTGCGTAAGTGCATTTGCATTTTTGTCATGTATTGCGTACCATTTTATTTCAAACGCAAAGTGCAATAAAAACGTAAATTCAATCTACAAATTGCGAGTTGCTTTGAAAAAGGAGACCAAGGGCCTCGGTGACACTGACGTAGTTCTCGTAAAATGCATCTAAATGCAGCGCAGTACTATCAAACATTAAAGTAAAACTAAGACAGGTCTAATTATATCCTATAAAATAATATTATTATTGATTGCATTTTATCTTTTCGTATTTCTGAGTTGGCCTAGGCATACATGTATGGAAACGACATTCGATGTCCGTAAATGTGAATAAAATTGAACCTTATGACTCAATTGCACCTAAACACTCTTTATTTCTCCCGAAATTGTTCACAATAGAAGGTCATTGCACTTTGTTAAACACGATAATACTCTCCGTTCTAGCACGCTGGTGGACATACTCCACTCGACTCTCTGTTTCGCCGGGGGCCTCTACGTCATCGCCTCCCCCACCACGCGCCACTGCCCCTTCAACGGCACCCCCTCCTCCACCCTCCCCTGCCCCGCCTCCCCCGGGCTCAGCGGCCCCCTCACCGTTATCACGCTAGCCACAGGCCGCTTCGTGTTCTCCCTCCTACTCCTGGTCTACCGCTGTACGGTATCTTCCAGCGGCTGGTCCGTCTGGGCTAAATATAGAGCATGTTACACGACAGTCACGATCGCCTGCTTAGCCATCTTCATAGCTGAGCGTGAGAACATGATGTTGGCTGGGTTTATTCTGGTCGCTGAACTCGACGCGGTCATCGAGGGGGGGTATGAAGCCACGAGGTGGATGCGTGGATCGAGAAGACGCTGGAAGTTTGGGTTGTGCGCAGTTGGTTGCGTCGCCGGGCTGGTTATTAGACTGGTTAAACTCGGCGTGTTAGTCGCGTGCGTGGTTAACAATCAGAACCCGATCGCTATGTCAGCCGTGTCGCTGGGAACTTTTTGTTTCGGAGTGATTTTCTACTCCCTCGTGGGGTTGTTTGTCGTGAAGAGAGCGGCGGATAGAGCGAGGGGTGTTATACGAGCGGCGTCGGGAAAGGTCGCGGGGAAGGAAAAAAGGCCGATTTGGCGCTGGCATGGGTTGCAGGGGGCGATGACGGGGGAACTGACGTTTAATTTGCTGATGGAAGCGAAGTGGGGATATCTAGCAGGGCGGTGGAGGGCGAATTTGGGGAAGGGAAAAGATGAAAGGACAGCGGGTAGGGTTCCTCAGCTGTTGGGTTCAGAAAAAGAGAGTTTGGCCTATAAGGATGTTAGTTGCTGCAGGACGGAAGCGGGTGGCTGTGGCGAGGAACAATCGGTGAAGGTTGAGTTGAGTGATGACTCAGGCTTGATACAGAATGATGCAGAACAGTGAAGCTTTTACTGAAGCTAGCGATTGCAGTCTGTAGGCATGGAATGACATTAGCTTATAGATTTGGAGTGTGTTAGACGAAAGAATAACCCTAAGCTTATAGATCTCACAATGACGATGATTATATGTGTCTATAGTGTAGCTTCAAGTTGAGTCTACTTGACTTCTGCTTATCGAAGAGTACATACATGACATTGTAGTGAAGAGTGTTTTCGGTTTTTTGGCTTTGTCTAGTGTTTCGTCTTTAATTTACGCCTCCGCTCTATTTGATTTTTTATAGAATGTAGGCGAAGTTCGGCCGAAGGCTAAAGTTCGCTTGTTGTTTCTTCAACGGAATACGACTAGAACAGCTGATCCACCTAATATGGTGATCACAATAGCCTACAATGTTAGTATATTGTCATGTCTTGCGTGTTAAATAGAAAGTAGACTATCGGGAGCCCAGTCTATATACAGTAACTGTCTTCATATGCCTACCGGACGCTTTTTACGATGTTTGGATAGTAGGTCTAGTCGGAAATTAATTTAGCTAATTAGCCTACCTAACTCTCAATTCAAATCTCCACTTTCGTTACCCTATTCAGCTGCTGAAATATTAAAAAACTTCGTATTTGCAAAATGGACCTAGCCCAAAATAATCGCATATAGGTTCAAGAAAACGACGTCATTTCACTAAATTGACGCTTAATTATAACAGCAACATCCGATCTCACGTCGTCAACGATCGACTCGTTTCGAAGCGTGAAAATTTAACCGCGATTCCGAGAATACCAGTTATCTCTACTGTCAATTACTTCAACCTAAATAAAACACGAAAACTTTGTTAAGGTTTATTGTATGAAAATTTATTGTATGGCAGGCGTTTAGCAACATCCGAGTTTTAAGATGAAGGCCTAGCGTAGGCCTAGTCAGGTATAATTTTATTCTATTTGCTATCGTAGAATATATTCACGCACATGACAGACTTCTTAGCCTTTGTTAAATAGAAATTTGGACTAAATGAAAATTCAAGCACTCGTTTATGCAAGCATGATCATGCTGTGAACTTTGCCCACAAACAAAATATGATCACAGATATACACATACAAAATATGATCACAGATGTACACATACAAAATATGATCACAGATGTACACATACAAAATATGATCACAGATGTACACATACAAAACGATCAACATTCGCAACACGCCTGATGTAGCACTAAAAAAAATAACGGTCTCAATAATAAATCAACCACCTTTATGCAGTTGCAGCACCCCCCCTTCTCCCCTTCGCCCCTTCCCACTCACCACGATGAGCTGCGAAAACATCAACTACTGGTACATGAACCAGGCCCCCACCGGGACCCTCCCCCCCGCCAGCCTCACCATCCTGCTGCTCGGGGACGGTTGGGGGGACGCGAGGGGGGGCATCAGCGCGGTCAACACGACCCTCGCCCTGGCCCTGACGGGCATCAGCAGGGTGGCCGTGGTCTGCACGACGCTCGACGAGCTGGGGGAGATCTGCCCCGCGGCGGTGGAGAACGCTAGGGAGAGGGGGGTCAAGCTGGTCAGCCTGGCGGACAAGAGGAGTCCCTGGGCGGAGATGCCTCGCCCGCAGATGTACAGCGAGGTTGGATGCGTTATCAGCTTACTGACCACTGACCAGCGCACAACTCAATAGCAATTATCGCCCATTGCCCATCAGACATTGTGTGTAGGCCTACACTTCGCGTAGGATGAGCTTTTTCACAAAAATTGACTCTTCAAGCAATTCGCTATTGGGCCACATCCATGCTTCTCTAAATGATAGTAACGGTGTAATTATTGCATTTAGTTGAAAAGTATAGTTGCAGTATAGGCCTACTAAAAAAATCATTCAGTCCTACCAAGCAGTAGACCTAGCTGTTGTTATGACTCAACTTAAACTGGAGACATAGCCTAGTCTCGCATATATTATTATGAATATGGGATGACTTATATGAAAATGTAATCTAGGGATGTTTTTAGGTGGTATTTTTAGATACGTAGAATCTAGGGATTTCCATTTTGCTTCAATTGTATCACTGATTTTTGCAGCTCGACTTGGCCGACCATGAGCCCCTAGCCTTCCTCGGCGCCTCAGTCGAATGGGCCACTCACA
The DNA here is from genome assembly GCA_034695025.1 of Chamaedrilus cognettii. NCBI lineage: Eukaryota > Metazoa > Annelida > Clitellata > Enchytraeida > Enchytraeidae > Chamaedrilus > Chamaedrilus cognettii. The sequence continues at coordinate 6,276 of JAQIWG010005536.1, read as the reverse complement.
TAGTCGGCCACTTCCCCATCACGGCCAACTTTGCCGTCGCAGCCAGACGCGAGGTTTACCCTGAGAGCAAGGTCATTCTCTTTCTCCACATCATTCCCTCCGAGCTGGAATGGCTCCGGAACCGTCTACCGTACGTCCTCCCGCCAACCAATCAGGACGTAGTGGAGCTGGCCAAGCTCGCAGATGTTGTGTATTCCGTGACGCCGCGAGTGCACAGGCAATGATATTTCCATTGATGGTAATCGAATTAGGAAGTGAATTGAAATTTAATTTCAAGTGGAGAAATGGATATTAAGAATGGATATCATTTTGATAATAACGTATTGCATCATCCGATTTTATTCTACGTTAACTTTTATGATATATTTAATTTATACTAGGAATAGAATTAAGAAGCTAATATTTTGCTATTTTCGTAAATGAGTTATTTTATTTTTTAATAACATTTTCAATTGACGTAAAATAATTTGATCATAATGGAATTGGGAACTAAAGTAAAATCAGTAGGTGATAATTGAATTGGGAATCAATAGAGAAATAATTTTCACAATGTCAATATGATTGTGTGGAGGTTCTACAAGAGCTTCTTTGAGAACGTGGCGCACGTATGCTTGGATCACAGACTCTACGTCCCTCAGAGCCCTCCAGAGGTCTTCGCCATAGAGCCGCGGTGGAGGGCTGAGGCTCCACGGGTCCTTGTCATCCAGGCGGGGATATTGTATTTCAGCTTATTTTGGAATTTTGATGCATTTAAAAAGTTCAGAATTTTATCAGTTTTGTTCGGATTGAAAAAGCAATAGACTGTTCAATTAGATACTTTGAGAAAGGCAATACGATTAGAACACTTGTATATAAAAAAAGCTGAATGCAGAAAATGCTTGAAGCCACTTGTGTATCTCTGTAAATCTGCATTATATTCATGTCGGCTAGAGCGTTGGCCAATCATTATGATCAATGTAACTTTGAAGACAATATTGGTTGATTCGTCCCTTCCAGAGAGTAATCATGATCGCACTTGAATTTTGAAAATCCTCCATGAAGCATACTGATTCAAGTAGAGTAACTTCGTACACCCACCCGTATAGCTTTTCACGTAAATTAGGCTAAAATGAACGACAAAAACATGCCAATTTATTTCTTATGCGCAACTTCATAGTGGCCCCTGCAGGCCTGGAAACAAAGAATTAGCCTGCAGCTCAGAGCACCACGGGCGAGTCGTTAAAGGCGACTAGGGAAAGGGGAGCGATTCTGTGCGGGCTCCCTTACACAGAACCGGACTGAATATAGTCTTTGTGCTACACACTAAACCACAAAAAAACAAAAACAAAAACATGGATTAGGCGAAACGAAAGACGGAACATGGCAAAATGCTGTCCTAAACGCATCTTCTTAATCTTTTTCTGTTATTTTTGTTGCTCAGGGAGACGAGTGTGCGGACGAGTGGCACGGGACGGACATCATCATTGAGGCGCTGCGCAAGGTGGAGGCGGAACTGACGCGCGCCGCCGCAGCCAAGCTCGCCGCCGACAACCAACTCGAGGCCGCCGTCGAGGCCAAACGTCTCCAGGCCAGCGGCCGTTCTGCCATAATAACGATAATAACGACCTCTCGTAATATAGCAACATTGTTGTTGTCATTAAAACAATTTGACTAACAGATTAGCCCGGTACGGAAAATTTCTGCGAACTTGATGGATATGATATTATTACAATGCCATCAATATTGCCAGAACATTTCTACCAGTAAGATATAATGTAAATTACGTAATGGAATTATAAAAAAGTGTATTTTTTGTGATTTGAGTCTCCCCAATTTTTTCACTGGCCGTCCCAGTTAAAATGTGGGGGTTTCGCTGGCCTCAGTTGAAGATGTGTTTAGCTTGGTTCTCGAGGCGATGAGTGCTAAGACAGAGTACCCCAATTTCATCCCCCCCCCCCCCCCCCCCCCCCGATGACGTCTTTCGACGCCAAAACGTACTATAAGCCCACTATTATTTTGAAGTAATCATTTAGTGTTTATTGTAGTTAGAAACAACGCTGCCATTGACGCTGCCTAGGACTCGACTACGCCGGCCTTTGTATTGAATCGTTCAACAGTTTATGAGCAGGGCTGTGTTATACAGGGGCGTGACATCATGTGTTACAGTCAGCTTGCATATTGTATTTTTTGCTTGCATTTATAATATCTGCTGCATGAAATAAAACGAGCGTTTCCATTGTTCAGGCGGACCGCTTCAAGCGTTGTCGCGACATCAAGAAATCGACCTATGTGGACGCCTGCTCGCCGGACAAGAAAGCGAAGGTGGAAGGGGAGGATGTTTCTCTGCTGCCGCTGGAGGGGGTCAACGCCCCCGTGCTGACCGTGTCGAAGGCGATTAGTCTGGGCGCGATCGTGCAGTGTGCGCCTGTGGGGGCCTACGACGGGACACCCAACCTCGAGCAGGCAGGGATCAGGGACCAATTCTAATAGAATTTCTGTACTTTATAACGTATATTTAGAGCTGCGAACACGCAGGGCTTTATCTACACAACCCCCCTGCATCCCTCTAGTTTTGAAGTACCCTTCTCAAAATCAGAGTTGGACTGTGTGCAGTTAAAATGGGTCAAAAAGTGGTGAATGATTGGTAAGAATGAAATTTAAAATTTACAATGACTGTTTAGAATGGTTTTGAAAAATTCTGTCAGTCCCCCTGCACCACACGCCCAGCGGTCGCAAGTTATTACAAAAAGTCGTCCTGAAACTTATGGTGTCCCAAATAACAATTTCTTGCAATTCTCCCCGTCTTTCATGATACCCGCGATGCCTGCTTGAGATTTTTGATTTCTGGCACCCTCCCTGAATTTTCTGACATCCCCCTTGACATTTCTAAGACCCCCTGATCTGCAGAATCCGCGATAACTGCCTACGAGCAGGTGACGTTCTCTGCGCCGGATAACCTGATGAGCGACCTGGAGGAGTGCAGCCTCTGCGTGGTGCCCGCGCGCGCCGAGCCGTTCGGCGTGATGGGTCTGCAGGCGGTGAGCGCAGGCATGCCGACCCTCGTGTCGGACAGGTCGGGCCTCGCGTCCATCCTGGAGGGGCTCATGCCCAATGCGAGCAAGATCATAGGTGAGTCCGTTAATCACTTAACTGATAATGTGAAAAAATGCTTTTGCAAGATGGCGTTATTTGAATACTACTATTCGGCAGACTGCGATTGTTAATTTTTCTTTACATATGCAGGGATCAGTGGTTCGTAACCTTTTGCATTTAGGCGACCCCTTTTGGGTCCTTGCATTGGACAATTTATTTTACAAATTTGTGACAATTCTTTATGATTTCTTTTCAAAATTCTTTTATATTACAATATGGATTAGAGTGAGATTAAAATTTAGGTTAAAATTTCATTTTCGACTTGTGTCAATATTTTTGCTGTTAAGTTGGGGTTAGGTAAGGTTTTTTAAACAACAAAGTTTTATCGTATTTAAATTCCTTTAAAGGGCGATTTTTCATACTTTTACCCAATGATGGACCAAGTGTCAGTGTCAAAGGATTCTCGTCGCATGCAGTGAAGACGACCTCGGACGCGAGCGCGGCGCGCCAGGACGCGGCTGTGTGGGCGGCGCGCATCCTCGCCCTGCTGCGCGACCCCGAGGGGCCGGTGGAGCGTGCGAGGGCGCTCAAGGAGGAGCTGAGGAGGGACGACCTCAGCAAGGACACACTCGACAACTTCGTCGCATTCTGCACCGGTAGGGTGCTCGTCACGTCCTGCCACCGCTTGGTTTGTAGACCCAATACAACTTCAGTACTGCTCAGCCAATCAAATACTGTCAAACATGACATTTTTGTTGCTGGTTATTTGGCTGTAAGACTAAGATATTTTCCTGCATTTAAATTTCGTGTTTTTGAGGACTGCCCATTATACATATAGCTTCAGCAGCATTACTTTGGCGCATGTAATTTTTACGAGTTTTGGTGATTTGCGTAATTTGCCAAAATGACCTGCAAGCAAAAATTTCATGTTTTACCGTAACTTCAGCATTGCTCAGCCAATTGAATAATAATTTGCAATCAAATGCGATCAGACAATTTAACAAAGAATGAGATTGTTTAAGAAAAATGAATTGAAATATACCGGTGCTATTGTTTATTTTTCTACGGTAAAGTTATGAATACTAGAACATTAAGGTCTTTTTGAAAAAAGAAAATTTAAATTTGAATATAAAAAATAAACATCATTTGGAATAAACCTTTTAACCATTTCTAGACATTTTCCTGTCAATTTAAGGCAATCAAAAAAGCACTGATATTCATGTTGCCTGCTTGTAACAGTCCTTTAAATTTTCGGCTCATGCAAATAACAGACTGTTAGGCCAGCGTGATTTTGATTTATTTCACGTAAGCTATGTTCGTAGCATTGAAATAAACAAAATATTTAAGTTTCTCGCTTCTGTGCCATGGAAATTCCAGGCGGTATAAACGTCCAGCTGCTGCTCGACGACATAGAGTACATTCCGCGCAGTCCGTTCAAGTCCAACGAGATGCTGACGCGCCAGTGCTTCAACGCATTCATGCTCGCCGCGCTCAAACACAGCTGGCGCGTGAAGCGCCACCCGCTCATTGACGAGTTGAACGCGCCCGAGACCATCGCGCACTTCCACATCCCAGTACGCGCCATCATCAAGGACGTCATCGGTAGGTGAAATTGAGAGGCCTTGGCCCAGTTGTACAATAGAGAATCTTTGAATGATCTCAGATATTAAAATAACTCGCCAATAATAGCGAGTTATTTTAATATCTGCCATCTAAATTTGGGTCGTGATGTCATTTTTGTTCTGTGATAAAATCAAATCAAATAACCCTCGATTGAGCAACTGGTCCTTAGTTCATGCCCAACTATCGACATGCTTGGGCAAAATTGAAGTGAATTTAAATTTTCATGGTCTTAACATGCATTACTGGTAACTGTTGTGTGATGTAATGGTGTGTAATTTGAAGTGAATTTATTATAATTCTTGAATGTTCAAAATGACATTTTTGATCCAAAGTTATGAGTTAAAAAATAAGTTCACATAGAGATCTGAGATGAGGATTATAAAATTATGCAATACTACATACTGTAACATACTCCTACATACTCTACATACTCTGCATTCTCGTACATGCACAGGGTTGGTGGAGGAGCACCAGAGGCGCATTGTGGCGTTCAACGACCGAGCGATGTACGTGTACTGTCCGCGCCGCGCCGACCTTCAGGACCTGTGGGCGCGCTCGATGCGCGTAGCCATGGCCATGCAGGAGATCCTCTGCTACGACGACGACTTCCAGGCCCTCTGCAGGTATCGGTTATTGAGTTTTAGGCCCTCTGCAGGTATAAGATATAGACTTCAGGCCCTCTGCAGGTGAATTAAAATGCAGGCTTGGTTCGGATTTAATGAACGGAACACTGCTGCAATCTGTTACAATGTTCTGCATTTAGTGGTACCTCACATAACAACGCTAAATTTGATCGTAGGTCGAGTTAGAACTAAATTTTGTTTTTCTCTCATTTTGTGTACTGTGGACAATCATTTTCATACTTCACTATTATAGAGTTAAATACGCGGCATATGATCAAAATGAGGCTATTCGGGTTGAATATGCTTAGGCTATGACTGTTACAGCAACATTCCTCTACGAATTATTTTATTATTTATTTATTCTAATATGTATCTTTTATTCGCAGCGAAGAGTGAAGCAAACATACAAATACAACTTTTAGGAAAAATAAGTGAAGAGTTATAGAGCAGAGCAGCTATAGATTCTGTTGGTTGTTTGTCTGCTTAAAATACCCCGAAAAGTTTCCTAAATATAAACTTAGCCGTAACTAATTACAATGCTGCATGTAGGTGCCTTATCTAGGTGCAGACTCATCATTATTATGATTTGATTTTTTATATTGCCCTCGGTAGTGCATTCCCGAGGGACCTACAAAAATAGGTGTAAACGTTTTGCGTTATCTTTATTATTATTATTATAATGCCGGATGCGCGTACCGCGTGGCAGGCACGGCCTGGCCCGAGCGACGATCCGTGCCTTGATCCTCGGTCCAGACTTCCTCGCGTACAACAAGCGCCAGGTGGAGATCGAGCGCTTCAAGAACATCTGGGTCAAGTCGCACTACGAGGCGACCTTCTCCATCAATCAGTTCGACGACGACGAGTGCGACACATGATCGGGGGGGGGGTCGGGGGGACCCAGGGGCGGCGTACAACGCACACAATTTAGGGGGGAGCACAGGAACTGATTGGAGGGGGG
>JAQIWG010005535.1:0-14416 GCA_034695025.1 Chamaedrilus cognettii | reverse complement strand
ACAATACAACACAATACAACACAATACAACACAATACAATACAACACAATACAACATAACATAACACAACATAACACAATACAACACAATACAATACAACACAAGACAACACAATACAACACAACACAATACAACACAACACAATACAATTAGCAATATTATAAATGTCACATGAATACCAGCTGCATGTTGGTCATGGTTTTTCCAGTAAGAAAATTGTAAAAAATAAATTTAAATTCAATTTGAATTTATTCAATGTATCTGCATTCTACGTGTAGATAGTTAAGGTTGTCTCCATCAGTTCGGTTGAAGAAATGTCAGTTTAGTGGAAACAATGTCATTTGAAAGGACGATTTAAAATTAGATGTCAGGTTTCAATAGCGTATTATATTCAAACCCCTTTAAAAGGTGATACAGATCATAATCTCATTGCTGTTTATGAAATCAAATTCTCATACTTTTTATGAAATGAATGTAGTTTTCCATCAAATGAGTTTCTAAGATAATTCTTTAATTCTTTCCACAGACGAGGCGTCGTCCCTTCGTTCTTCTCTCCTCACCCTCACGCCGGCTACTAGCCGATCCGCAGCCGAGAATTCGTGCCGATCCGCAGCGGCTCTCGTCGGCTCTGGGCCGGCTTCCGTCGGCTCTCCCGCCGAGTTGGCTCGGTCGGACACGGACGACTCAAAGGGTCAAATCACACTGCTGCGCGGTACGATTTGTTCCATTAGCCGCTTTGGCATGCTTATATTGCGAGTAGTTTTGTAGTGCTGGCACTACAAAATTCTATTCTTCAATTTCTATTTCTTTGCGTTCTCAGGAGAATGTGAGACGATACATGATTCTGTTAGGAGCAAGTTAATAAATCATAAATATAGACGGTCGGTTGTTAAAACGTGGCGCAAGATTATGGAATCTCACATTTTTTGCAATTGTTGAACGTGTCTTCCTTCTATCGGTCTGCCCTATTTTGATCTGTTAACTCAAAAACTTAAGCGTTGACAAAGCTAGTTATTTTTTTAGAGTATCATCTGAGTCCTTTGAGCCAGTACTTAATCAAGTTTGAAGAAAATTCGAAAATGTGCGTCCGAATTCATGTAGATGCGTTACGTTGTACGTATTTTCTGGGTTGCTCTCTTGTTTGCAAGCATTAATTGGCTATTCGTTGTATTGACTTTTCGTAATATTATTAGCTTCTATTTTTGTTATTATTATATTATTGCACTTACACTTGTTTGTTGAAATTGTTTGTAAATGTGAAGCGCCTTGACTTGTTGTTGCGCTATATAGTGAACTGGCTTAGTGTAATATTCTTATCTTTTTCTGTTTGCTCCGCATGCTCGCTCTCTTCGTTGGATGGCTTCAATGTCCTTTGCCGTACTCCAGCCAATTCTAATCACGTAGCGCCCCCTTGTGAACTAAATCCAAACGATTCCTCCCCATTTCTCTTTTCCAATGACGTTCATGGCGATTCGACGCCAGTCGCAATTATTTTTGATAGTACCGTCTTGTCGCACTGTTCTAACAGTGCGAGTGATGATCATGGACCGTTCTTTGACAATAGCGGTGCTGCACTGGTGCCATCTTGTATCGATCAGCATCGGTGTTAGACCCATTGTGATTGACTAGGGCTGCATACGATGGCATTTGCATTGTTGCCTGAACTCGATTTGATAAGATTCAATAAGATTCGATAAGATTCGATAAGATTTTATTTTTGAATCGGCCTTCGTACGCAGTTGATGATATTGATCAGTTCTTAGAAATGTGTCGATGCAAACTAGTTAGCGATGGAAGGCTACTTATGATGACTGTGTCGTTTGAGCAAAAATCTGCGTACCGTATTGAAACCTGTACTTGTTCACTAGACTCGGGTAAGCTGCAAGTAGAAATGTTTTGAGCAAACCTGGCGGCTAATATCTGCGTTGGTCCTTTTATTTGAAGGTGGAATATGATTTTGTTTGAAACCACTAGATACTTGTCACGGCGCTTTCAGGTTTAGGACTCTGTTTCGTAAAAAAAATTGTTACAATTTTGAGCTTTGGATCTTTTAGTTAGCTCTTTTTTCCCCATTTCAAATTCAGAATTTTTATATTACTGCCAATTTATCTTTTAATTTTTTTACTCCACTCTTTTTATCCCTTAAACGTGTGATAATTTAGCGTGTAGCAAAATGTAAATGTTGACTTTAAACGTTGTAAACAATAACAGATTTTCTCTTGAAGGCAGTCGACAGTGTTGGGCCATACTACTGCATTAGGCAATTGGGCTGATGGTGTGAGGGTCAATTGGATGGCTGGAGTTTTTGATTTGGTTTTGGCAGAAACTGGTTATACATGTATATATATATACATATATACACATACATGTATATACTGTGTATAGCCCCTAGTGATTTGCTAAACCTACACAAGATGAAATTAATAGTTTGAATAATTAGTGTATTTGTGTAATCATCAGGCTTCCGTTGTAGCATGTCCATGGGGTTGTCGTATAAAGTTAGAAATTGATTTCGCTACCAACTTGTTAGATTCTTCCAATCTTGAGTCAATTTTGTACAAAATGTCATAGAGCTGTCGCATTCATTATTTATCTCACTGCTTCTAACTTCGCAGATTGACATTTGACAGTCCTCGTCGTTTGACCCAATTTTAATCGATTGTTGCGGACTATTTTCTGAAGTTAGGCAGACTTTAGCCTGATGCTATCAGCATTCGCAATATGCGTCAAGTATAATAACATCAGCTAGGCTTTAATCCTTAAATTCTAAGCTACGCAAATGCTTTGTTTTTTTTATTTTATGACCAGTGTCTAGTAATTTCCTTCGTCTGTATCTGGTCACAGAGCAACTGGAGGAGGCGATGCAGGCGTCCCAGTACAGCCGCAACGAGATCGAGCAGCTCAGAGGTACATGTGTTGTTGCATTTATAACCCTTATCATTTTGTAGCGTTTATAGCCCCTTTCATTTTGTAGAGTTTATGGCCCCTTCCATTCTGTTGCATTTATGGCCACTTCCAGTTTGTAGCGTTTGTAACTCCTTCCCTTCCATTTTGTGGCGTTTATAGCCGCTTTCGTTTTGTTGTATTTATGGAGGAGCTTCCATTTCAGTGCCTGCTAACTGAGTTAAGAATTAAACTTTTAATTCTCAATATTTAACATTGATTACTTTCTTTACAAAATGGCAGCAAGAATTTTTGTCAGCCATTGCGTTTGGTCTGTTTCAGCTCGCGTGCGCAGCCTGCAGGAGGAGTTGGAGTACGAGCGCCTGCGGTGCGGCAGCACGACGATCGCCGGGGACGACGGGGGGGCGCCTGCGGCCGGGCAGCAGACCGCAAGCAAGAAGCACGTCGACGACATGCAGCACGAGATTCAGAAGGAGCTGGCACACAACAGAGGCAAGCATGGGAGTAATTGTTTGAATTAATTAAATTAGACAATTAATTCACTATGAGAGTTTTATTAAAGCGGACAGAAGTACGGCTGACTGTTTTGGTGTCTCTGTGGCTTTGGCGTAAAGGGGCGCGGTACAAGTGAACTATATTAATGTTATTACCCCCGCACGCGTCCTGTCCACTCTGCGCATGCGGGAGACCACAGACAATTGAACACGTACTGTCTAATTGTTCATCACCGACAGCCCTCGACCGCTACACCATGCGTCGCTATTAAGTGTTGACTCTGATTGTAGACTGGCTGAAACTCAATTTAGCTACAAACCAGCTGTTATACTCTTTTTTATCGGACCTCGATAGACTACCTGTGTACGATCCGTTGACGAGCTGTCGCCCAGGTCTCTCTGTACTCTAAAACTAACTGTCACGAGATAACTTAGTATCATCCAGAGACTATAGGCGCAATTAAGACAGAAATATTGCGATGCACATACTATGGTACATGCAGTATGCTGTACGTACACTGAGTAAAAACAACGCGCAATCAAATTCATCTCAGCAACTTTGGCAAATGTTGGGCGACTTTCAAAATTCTTTCACTGCTTGAAAGAGGACTAAATCGTCTACAAATGACATCTTCTGTTTACCACAGCATTGTCATAATGACCGCGTGCTGTGTTGTGTTACAGCCGAGTTCTCGGTGCTCAAGGAGGAGTGCGCGCAGCTGCGCCAGCGCATTCACGACATTGAGACCGAGATGAAGATGTGAGTATAGTGTAGACTGGTGGCCTCGGGCGGCTTTACACCAAAGCGTATGCACTTTATGCATTGCAGGCGCAACAGCCTAGATTTAGCCTGGATTAAAATGGTTTGTTTAGGGTTAGTTTTGATTGAGGTTTTCTTTGGGTTAGTTAGCTTAGGGTTAGTTTATGATTTGGTTGATGTTAGATTGTGGCCACAGTTTGTTTCACAGTTGCAGCTAAATAAATAATGCGGTGCTGTGACTGGGTGCGGTGTGTTGCTATGCCTGGGCATGGTGCTGTGTTGGAGCAATGTGGTGCTACATCTGGGTGCATTGTGGTGCTATGTCTGGGTGCGGTGCTGGGTGCATTGTGCTGCTATGTCTGGGTGCAGTGCTGGGTGCATTGTGCTGCTATGTCTGAGTGCAGTGCGGTGCTATATCTGAGTGCAGTGTGGTGGTATATCTGGGTGCAGTGTGATGCTACATCTGGGTGCAGTGCGGTGCTATGTTTGGGTGCAGTGCGGTGCTATGTCTGGATGCAGCAGTGTGATGCGGAGTGGTGCTGTGTGCTGGGCGCAGGTCGCGCATGGAGAACTACCAGCTGAAGGAGGACTACGGACGCCTCCAGGCGTCGTACCGCGAGCTGGAGCAGCTTAAGGCGCAGCTGCAGATGAGCGAGACGACCTGCCAGCTCAATATGACCGATGCGCAGAAGGAGGCCGAGCGATCCAAGATGGAGGTCGGTGCCAGTCTATGTTCCCTCTAGGCAAAAAAGTCTGAGTGGGCCGAAAAAGGTTGTATGCGCTTTTTTATTTGCCATAAGCGACTTCTTTATGCACTTTAAGAAGAAATATTTTGCATGTTGCTTTATTCATGCGATATTTATGTGAAAAGAATTAATTCTTCTTGAATTTTTACGTACGTTTGAATATTTTATTGCAATCGTATTATGAAACATGAAAATACATAAAAATCTAAATAATTTTCAAAATCACCGTTTGTTTCATCCGTTTCATGTTGCAATTTATGAGTCGACGGCTTAAATTTCTGTGAGCGGCATGCCCTTCTTTTCTGTGCGAAATCTGTGCGCGGATGTCACGTCACAGCTTAGACGGAGCAGTGATACCAATGATACTTTTGTTCAAAAAATCATTTTAGTTTTAGTTGACTTTTAGTTTGGGCTGTCATTTTCGTTATCGTTGATAATTTTCAATGTCGTTGAAGAAAACGCAGATTATATTTCAGAAAATCACTTTGCTGCTGTATGATAAATGATAACATCTACGCATGGACTAATCAGCGGCTGTCTGCTTGCGCTCTTCTCAGCTCAAAGCTGTCCGGGACGAAATGACGAAGCTGAAGGTGGTCCTTGACCAGCGGGAGGCGGAGCTTACTGCCCTCAGGCTGCAGCTGGGTCCCAGCAGGGGCGTAGCCTCGCCTGCCATTGGCCAGGACACCGCCGACCCGACCTCGATCAAGTCTCCGGGCGGAGCCACGAGCCAGGAGTGCTCTGCGATTGGTGGATTGTCTGGCAGGCAGCATGAGGGTTTGGAAAGGGCCGAGGGCACGGAGGGGGTTGTTGGCGCCGAGGGAGGGGATATGGGCGAGGGGGTGAATGAGGGGGAGGAAGATGATGATTACTCCTTGCTGGCCGTCAAGTGCAGAATGGTTCGTGCAACTTACAGAAAATTAATAAGAATGACCAAACATTTGCTTTCCGATTCAGTTACTACGGTCATAGCAATTCATCGATGTAGCAAATCGATGCCATGCGTATGAAATCATAGTTCTCAATGACATAACTGATGCACCTGTTGTTTTCATTATTTGCTCGAATACTTAATTACGTTCAGTTTTGCAGTCTGTAGGCTTTTCTTGATCACAGTGTTTTTTTCTTCTCACAAGTGTCTATCTGATGGTACTGATAGTAGTATAGATCAAATACGTACCAGAATTTGGTATAAATACGTACCAGAATTGGGTACAAATACGTACCAGCATTGGTTAATTTCTGGTTTTTCTTCTCTTTTCTGTTGTAAAAAATATACAATTAGTAATTTCTCTTGTTGCGCTGCAGGTGTCGACGCTGTCTTTGATTCCTCTGCTCGTTCTTCTCTTCGCCTTCTTTCTCGCGTTTTTGCCGGCACTGTCGACACTCACGGCCACTTCACACCCACAGGACATGCCTCCGTACAGCCGGGACACATAGCGAGGGCGCAACCGGGGCTTCGTACGATGGGCGCGTGTCCTGAGGGCGCATCGAGGGCACCGTAAAGCGGGACGTTTGCTGAGGTCACATCTGGGCCTCCGTAGACAAGAACAGTGGGAGTGCGACAAGGGCAAGGCATGGAGACAAGAACAGTATGTGTGCATCTAGGGCAAGATGAAGTCCTCATGATGAGGACGAGCAGGGAGGGCACGGCAAGGCCTATGTACCAGGGGACGTGTGACTTGAGCAGAACGAGGGCTCCGTAGAACAGAAAGCGTAACTAGGCAAGCTTTCGTACTGTATAGATAAATGGCAGGAGGAGGTCACCGTAAGAGTGTAACACTTTGCTAGGGATGCTGAGGTAACATGCCTATTGGTAATAAATGAAGTATGTGTGGCGTAGATGATTAGCCCATGACATATGAGCATGCAGCCGTGCTTCAAATCGCTCTCGTAGACTGAACGGCGTGAAGTCTTTAAATCGATGCTCATTACAAAGTAGGGGCTTGGCTGGGCTAAGCATTTTGTTTGGTTGCGAAATCATTGCTAGCGTTTTCCTAATTTTGTATAATTTAAAGTTCTGAATGTGTATAACTTATTATATACTGATTTAAGATAAAAAGATTAAAATAGAAAAGAAAAATTATCTTCATCCATGATGGATTTATGTGGCGTTAATGTGACAGAATTGTTTGCTTTATCGCGTGTAGTGGCCAAAAGTCTTCTATCCTTCCTTTAACTGCTTCTAATGCGTGCGCATTACACCGCAAACCTGCATTCAACGTTGCCAACAGTTTGCTATACCGAAACGATGCCTGTGTGAATGGCCCTTGTAGCGTGTCCCGTCGATAATCCTACGTGGCATTAGCTTGTAAAGCAAATGGAATTGTGTGCTACTCGGACTAATCCCTAGATGCGTGTATAACTTGATGAACGTGTTATGTATTTCAAAGTGTGTAAATGTGTATAATTGAGAAATGACCACATTCAATCGGAATTAAAAATTCCTAATTCAACGCTGAAATTTGGAATTGGGACGGTATATACGAAGAATCAACTGGAAGTGCCTGCATTCCTTATTATACACATTTAAATTGATGCATTTTTTTCGTAGACAATATCATATGTAGGATGTAGATACGAGGCTGTATCAATGCTGTGTATAGTGTATATTATATAGATGAACACCACGAGAGCAGATTGTGCGTATTTGGACTCTGTTATATCCGATATTTCTGTTCTCTTTGTAGTTCCGCGCCGGCTTGTAATTAAATGCACGTACGAATGCGCACTTCTTACGCGCCATTGTAGTGTTGCGGAATCCTCAGGGTTGCAGCGGTAATGTATGTAGCTTGCACTCGCTACGCGCTCTGTATATGCAGCCATGGATTTCAGCAGTGTTGCCTGGGAGCTTTAGCGAGGAGGGTAATAGGGGACAATCACCTCGTTGCTCACTTTTCCTGTTACTGGATCGATCTCGTTTAATTTTAAAAACCTGACGCGTTTTTGTTAAGTACAGTACATTGGCTTCACTGTAAAACATGAAGTTTTTGCGTGCGTGTCATTTTGGTGAATTTTGCGAATCGACAAAACTCGCAAAAATTCATGAACAAAAATAATTCTGCAGAAGCGTATAATGGGCAGCCCTCAAAAACACGAAGTGCAACAAAATTTCTACGAGGCTAAATCATCTAAATAACATGCAGCAAATATTTCATGTTTTACAGTGTTTTAAATATAAAATAAAATCTTTTAATTTTTTTAACACGTACACACTCGTGGTTTAGTGGCCGAGCAGAGATTGTGGCAGCCATTTGCAGCCGCGGACACAAGAACCCGTGTGCATGTGCCCTCGCCCCACGGGGGCAGCGTGAGGGACTTTCCGGGGAGGAAACAATTAACCCTAAAATTAATCAAAGTAAAAAAATAAGTATTGGTGCAGAGTTATCAGGTGCAAATACTATCATCTGCCTTTACCTCCCCAATCACTGTTTTCTTTGACTTTGATTTGTTACTTGCTTCTTATTATTACATACAATTTTTATTCAATATTATTTGCTACTTGCAATATCATTTAATCGTATGCTGAAGGATTTTGAAATAATAGGTTGCATAAATTATTGCTACTCGTTAATTCTGTCATTTATTATCGTCACTACTCGAGAATATAACGTTACAAGATACGGCATTAGTTAATCGAGATGTTTGAAATGGCTACATACAACATATACACATATACACTACATACATATGCGAAAAGATTATATTTGTTATTCAAACTTTTTCTGGTCTGTTAATATTTGCATAATCTTTTGATTCATTGGCTCTGAAATGAGCACGTTGGCTGTCAAAATGTGACATGAGCTGCAACAAACTACTGCAGTTATACATGTGTATTTAGTTATTTCTATGGTTGATTGTAATCGCAATAAGCCTTAGAAAAAATATCTGATAGCAGGTTGATTGTGAGATTGTAAATCGCCCTAATTTAGCGCAATTTTAATTGAACGGCTAGCATAATTATAAATTTATCTTAAATTTTATACAGGCCACATAAAAATTATACTTATTTCTTTATACACCTTTTGCTTGATATGGTTAAGAATTTTTGTAGATTACTCATTACATGTAGTTTAAATTTGTACTATTCTGTACAAAACAGCACACACAGTGCCACGCACATGTACAAAATGCTTTTTTTTATGCCATGCGCACTGCGCGCTGTTTTTCATAAGCACGCGATCAAATTTTCCAACAATTTGCGCCCAGTTTCTAATGCTACGACCTTTATTTGATTGATCTTGTGTGTTTTGTTTGTTTTATTTCTGAGAATGATATTTTCACTGAGTGGTAGTGTTGGGCATGGCTAGGCAGCATTGGCATGGAGTCATTTGGCCGATGAATGGTATGAGTTTAAAAATGACTGGAGGTTAATTAAAGTATGCGTATCCCCGTTTTCTATTCCATTATCTTTATCCGCCATTTGGGTAGGAATCAAACAAAATCAAAGCGAACAGAACAGCAGTCGCCGAAAGCAGAAAAATTGTTGAGTTGATTGCGACTGAAAAAAGATGGCATAACACTTCGTGGAGTCTACATTCAGTCAGCGAATGATATCAGTGCGCTGCATGCGCAAAGATCACCATAGCGACCAATTTTTAAACAGACAGACACGTTTAGTTATTTATTAACCTGTTAACATACGGAAGAGAACTTATCGATTTATTGTCCAACAAATCGTGATTTTGTGCACGCGTAGAAAGAAATACAAGCGGTGAAAGGATGTGGAACTGCGAAGTTACTTCGCCGCTTGTATGTTTCTTCATGCACGCACGAAATCATGGTTTTATGCGTGGATTGGATTATACCTAATTTCGATTCGTCGATGTCCACTGACAACTGTAAACACGGTGGTCAACTAACTTTTGCTGGAGTACAGCAGTAGCACTTAACACCTCATTGGTTTTGCTGCATTTTAGTGAAGAAAAATTATGAAAAGGGCTTCAAAACAGCGCCATGCCGGACAGACTTGTCGAGGCTCGCTGCGTGACGAAGAGAAGTCTGGCGTTGCTTTGCTAAGCGCAGTGGCAAAGTCGCAAAATCGCAGTCGCAGAGTGCATTTGAACTAAAATATCCGACTAGGGGTTAAAAGACATCAGATTGCAGTGAAGCCGCGGCTGCTACGAATAGATTGATCATTGCTGATGAACCGAGCTTTTCAGTTGTCTACTCATTTACCAAGGAAAGTGACGGCATGCTGGGGATAAGGACCGTGTCATATCAGGCGATGGGGAAATCTCTAGGTTGAATCACAATGGTTTGTATGCCAGTGTGTGTAGCGTGTGTGGGTGAAGCTTTTTGTCAGCATTACAATCGATAAGAATATTCATGATCATCTTCTCGTTTAGTGTTGAGGTTGATGTACGCTGAGGTTGACTTCTGACAGCATGTGTAAGGGACTCCGCAAATTGCATGGTTGATTAAAAGTAAAATCGACTTTTGTGTTCAATGCTTTCGAGAACTACAAGACATGAAATGACTGATAGAGATACTGTAAAACATGAAATTTTTGCATGTCATTTTTGCGAATTTAGCGAATCTTTGAAACTTGCAAAAATGAAATGTGCCAAACTAAAGCAGCTTTTATGGGTGGTCCTCAGCTATAATGGGCAGTCATTTAAAATGCGAAAATTAAGTGCAGCTAAATTTCTGAGACAAAACGGCGAAAATAATGCGCAGCAATAATTTCATGTTTTTCAGTAACTTTTTAGAATTTATCCGAACGGCATTCGCGATGACTTTGTCTAAGCGTATTTTTTAAAGGAGCATGAAAAGAAACTTGGATAAATTCCATCTTAGATTTCGCAGTAAGAGAAAAGAAATATGTAAATGATTTGAATGCCGTGCGGGTGATTTAACAATATTGTAGTTTAATAAGTAACCCGTTGTTTGTGCCAGCTGTTCAGTCTAAAGTGCTGCACAGTAATTTAGAAATCTACGCTATGTTTAATGCACAAATTGTCACGGTGTCCTATGACCTTGGGCACGCGTGCATAGATTTTCTATTTCATGCTTTTTCTCACTTTTGTCTATTTTTTGCGTGTAAGTTATTTCGCCGGACTAACTTTATCGTCATCCTGTGTATAATAAATGAAGTTTTCTATAAACGTTTTCTCGTCTAGGGCGCGACCAGTAGACTGCCACTTGTAAATCACATAGTGCTTCCTTTCTTCATTGCTTTATGACCTGAGATTCTACAACAAAAAATTTACGTACGACTAATGTTATAATTGATATATAATTAATTATTAATTATTGATTGATTTTCTACTGCTCTCATGTTGGTCGTCAAACTTATTTAAGCGAATGTTGTTTATTTCTAATAGATTTCACGCTGAGACTGACAGACCTGTTGCGGATGAATAGTTGCATTAAATATTTCCTTTGTCTCCTACTCGTGTATTGCTTTGTGTCGTCATTCAATCAGAAGGATCTGCAGAACGTTCTTGCGAAACTGTTCGCCTTACAAAATTGGGTATTAATTAATAATAATAAAATATATAATAAATATATATATACTAGCGGGCTCATTTGCTTTGGAGTCGAAAGACGTCGTCGGGGACCTCCCCTTGTCATAGGCGCTAGGCAGGTGTTGTTGTTTAGGAAACCCAGATGAGGAGAAAAGAAGTGGAGGAGAAAAGAAGTGGAGGAAAAAGCCGGGTCAGTTATTCCAATTGTCCGTCGAGGGAAAATATTTACATTTATGAAGGGAAAAAATACGTGTTTTCAGACGAGAAAGAAACAAAGAGAGGCTTATACAAGAACGAAGAGGTAGTGAGAGTTTCTGATTGTAGGAGTCGCGAAGTATTTGCCAAAGTATGGTGCTAAATAATCAGTTAGTCATGCTGCCTGAGGATTGTTCTTTTTCTTCTTCCCCCGCGAGTTTAAGGACCGTGTGTAGTAACGAAGACTATTACAGTCCGGTTCTGTGCCTCTGCCTCGGCTCTACCAGGCACAGAACCGCTCCCCCCTCTTAAGTTGCCTTTCGCGACTCGTCCGGGGAGCTCTGGGGTGCAGGTCAAGTCTTTGTTCCCCGATCTGCAGGGGTGATCTGCCGTGTCTGCGGATTATTACTTAACAATTCAGTATGTAAGTCAAATTCTATCAATAAATCTTTATTCGCCGAACGTCAGGCTTATCATCAAATTGGATGAATTATGATGTAAGCCATCGTACATGTAGTACGAACACAAAATCAAATAGTAATTCAAATGGTGAGACGGACGGTATGTTGCATTTGTCAATTTGTGAGCTATAACGTTTTTGTTTTCTATATTGAATTTGGGATTCTTTTTCATGGGTTTCAGTTATCGACGCCAGTTTTTATAAAGTTAGCTTGTTCACAAAATTATGTTTGATGAAAATGAGACGTTTTGAAACCTGCAAAATAGAATTTCAGCATCCTGTTTAACTGTGCAGTGTTCGAAGTACAATAATAAAGAAGTTAGTGCTAAATAGCACTATAGCCTACTAACCTCGTAAATATTTATTGTTAGTGCACGAGATCGCATAAGGTGGCATAAGATGCGGTACTTTACAACGGTTACTTAAAAAGCAAACATTAAACATTCTATTAATTAAGTTAACCAATGCATATTTCAGAGGATTTGATGCCAGTGAAACTCCTTTAATAAACAGGCTGGTTTTTTGTACAACACAACAGTAAGGGTTTCTTCAGTCATTCACGGCGCAAGGAATATTTTATTCATAATAGAAAAGAGTTGAAGAGGCGAGCAGAGGATACATGTTGTACTGTAAAACATGAAATTCTCGAGTGCATGTAATTTTGAGGAATTTGGCAAATCGGTGAAACTCGTCAAAATTACAAGCGCGAAAATAAAGCTGCAAAAGCTTATATATAATGGGCAGTCCTCAAAAACGTTCAAATTAAGTGCAGCAAAGTTTCTGAGAGACAAAACCATCGAAATAACATTAGCAAAAATTTCATGTTTTACAGTTACTGTAGTATTTTAAATGAACTTACAGCGATAGTCAAACTGTCTAACTGAAATATTGACTGAGCTGGAATGTGGTTGGACGATCCCGATAAGTGATATCGGCAACCAATGTACAATACATGTAGCAAACATCTTGCTACAAGTACGATACAGCTTCAAATAAATCAAATATTTGCTAGGTACCGGTATTTAGAACAGAAGCGAAATATTCATCGTTTGGTTTGTAAGCGAATAAGCGTGTCATCTTGTCGCTGTTGTCAGTGGGCTACGAATGCACGCTTTCGCATAGTTTCTGTCTTTAAAACTTAAATTTTTTTGCAGGTCTATGGGATATGACCAAACGCAAAATTATGATGAAAGAGTTTGTATCCCTGAAGGGTCCAGAAGAATTCATTTCCTATTGGATTGTTTAATTATCGCAAAAATAAACAAGTGGACATCGCGTCGATGTGCCACTCAATGCACAAAAGTGCACATGGCGTGCTATGTGCAAGAAGTAGAGTGCAAAACATCGAGTGCACGAAGCATGTGATGTGTATGCACCGGTGCGCTATGCACATCAAGCACACAAAACACTGTAGCACTGCGGTCAAAGCCTTCACGGTGTAGGCGAAATCTTCTGGAAGCAGATAAACTTCTTCCAGAAAGCCGGTGAAGTCGGCGTTACCCAGCAAATAACAAACTGGGTTGCACAATACTTGTGTAAGACATACGCTCATAAGCACTGCTGCAATGCCCGTTCTTCATGCTGAACACAATGTACTCGTATATCATCGGTATATCTGAGATCAATTAGCGACTGTCAATTGTCAAAGTATAGGCCTAATGACCACTAATTATTAGTCAGCGTAGATACAACAAGGCCCAGTTGTTCAACGGAGAGTTATTTGAACCACAGTTGAACGATCCAGGATCGTTTGAATAACTCCCCAATATTGGCGCGTTATTCAAAAAAATCCTGGATCGAATTTGTGCGATCTGATTGGATCGTGACATCATTTTTGTTCTATGATTATTTAAAACCAAATAACTCTCTATTGAACAACTGGGCCTGAGTATTTTGAATAACGCGACGAGAGAAAAGATGTTGAAAACGAATAGCTTATGCATGCAAATAAATTTGTCTCAATTGCACATTTTTTTGAAGAATTTAACTTTTCCCAGGCAATTGAATATTTTGGAGATGTCTTTTCCAATTGGTTCATAATTTTTTCTATTCGCATATTATAGAGTTCCTTTGCTGTTAAAAATAACTATCCTCTGAAATAAAAACTATACACAAACTCATTCGATTTTATTCTATAGCCTCTATTCCCTTAATGAAAACAATTAAATTTAAGAAAAATTGTTATTAAAAATTGCCATGCAGATCATAGTGATAGGCGACTGATAGTTGTGGTTGATTTTATCTGCATCCCCTTCTACAACATTCACTAACATAGAAACAATTAAATTTTAATCTTTTTTTGTTTCAAAAAATACTATGGCCGAGTTGTTCAATAGAGAGTTATTGGAACCGTAGTTGAACGATCCAGGATTGTTTGGACAACTCCC
>JAQIWG010005534.1:0-14417 GCA_034695025.1 Chamaedrilus cognettii | reverse complement strand
CCCCCGGCCGGGACAAAGCTCTTTTTTACCTTGTGGCGCGTTTAATTCCGTTTTACAGAATAGAATAAGAGTTGACAATCACATCGCTGACATAATCACGTGCATGTACATGTCTATAACCCACATTAGCGATTATTCATTTTCGCTTTTTTAAGCTCAGCGCCCGTAAACGTGCTGCTGTCCGATTGGTTAGTTGTGTCAATTTGTAATTTTCATTGTCAGTTGACATTCTGCATTATTTTAAAGTTAAAGCCCCGTTGTTTTGTTGTCATTGTTCGCGGAATGAAATTATCCAAAAATTTATTAGACAGTTTACATCAACTAAAAAACCAGATTTTGATGCCTGGTTTGTCTTGAAGCCTGCTTTTGAATTTAAATATTTGTTCGTTGTCCAAGGCGATTGAGCCTTGTTTGACTGATCGACTGAGAAAAAGAAAGATGCACAGAAGCAGTTTGATCAGCAATCCGAGAGGCGACTCCGGTGTTGGATCTACCAGCTCTGCCGATGGCGTTCTTTACATACGGGTATCGATTCCGGAACTGAAAGTACAGGTTTGTTTGCTGTGCAAATTAGAATTTTGTGCTTTAAACTCAAAAAAGAACAGAGGATTATAGATTCCCAGATGCACGCGTACATGTACGTTTGTTGAAGAATTACATCGATCAACTAAACGTTATTTTTTTTAATTTCTACACAAGACATGGTTGTTGTGTGTTTTGAGTTTTTCAAAGTTGGATCGATTTCAGTTAATCAGAGGTGTAATAATTCTGGAATGGGTATACACATCTTTCCAAAATAATAGTTTACGGACATCATGAATTTAGATTAGATATACGTAATATTCGGCATCGAGATTTTTAGTCTTGCAGATATTTTTTTGCATAAAATCGAAGAAAATAAAACTAAGTTGGGAACAAAACGATATAGCTTCGTTGCTTCTAACAACACATATACAAGCATTTTTTAGATGTTGAATATATTAACAAGATTCGCTGAGAAGCAAACACAATGTTGGCGCACCGTCTTGTTGAAACGTGAAGTAATAGACAATTTTTAATCTGTATCGAATTCAAGACCTAATACAAGAAAAGTGTTTTAATAGTTTCATTATTTTAATGCCAGACTTTCAGCCCCTGGAGCATCATTGGAGTCACGCAGAATTTTTGAAATGTCATTTGAAATCCATTGTAGCCTACATGAAGTTGAGCTGTTTTCAGACAGGCCTGCGGTCTGTTTAGTAACGCTGCCCATTGAACGCTGCTTAGTTATTGATAAGTTGGTAGCGCTGTGTGAGGTAAAAATGTAGGCAGCATCTTTGGCCTGTGCCAGGACTCCTGGGGCGTGTAAAGTGCGCAAGCACACTGCTTACACTGCTTACCAATCAAGGAAATGTGATAAATTGGCCTCAAATAACACGCTGCAAAATGGCTGCGTCCATAAGGAAAAGTGCTTGATCGCGATTGGTCATTTTACGTCACGTGTTTACCTGATTACCTATTGCGTTATAGGATATAGTGGGTTGTCGTGAGTAACGGGCGATAATGCAGTCAGTTGACAACTCATCACAACAAACCATCCTTATCGATGCGCTTGGCATGCTTAGAAATCACGCCCAGCACTGATGGGCAGCGCTTGCCTACTTTACAGCTCCGCTTAGCTTGCTGTGGCAGCATACAGTAAGCGTTTGCGCGCTTTACGCGCCCCTGGTACTGCACTGTAGCAAATAGTAATCAAACTGTTGTCGTCCAACCGCAGTACAATTTGTTTAACGCCTGCGGCGACTTGACAGTGTGCTATTAAGGCCTACGTGACTATTAAAGTGTCGTCTAGCTATGCAGAGGGAGCAGAGAGGGTAGGGGCGGATGAGGGGAGTGGGGAGGCGTGGAAGAAAAGCCACCATCAATATTTCAAAACAATTTAAGCATCCGAATTTACTTTGTCTTTAACATTAATGAAAAACGAAACAATCCCCGCAGCAGGCCTATAATAGATGCCTTGAAGGCTCAGCGGAAGGGCCGTGCACGTCAGAAGTAATAATTTGCTTGCATTCTGGGTGACTGATTTAGGTTTAGTATTGAGATTGGTTGAGGGTTTTAATCGTACAAGTCAGTACATCTCAACAACAGTTACCGATTGTAGATGGTTAAGTTGAATTGGCTTACGCTGCTCCGCGGCTGCTCTATATAATTCTGATCGTATTGACCCTAGTCTGTGACTCAATACCACCACTCGGTCCATTTCACTGTCCGTTTCACTTTTCTCAGCGCAAAGTTAGCGGGGAATGACCATCACCAGGAATTGATGTGGGAATAATTATATAGCGCATGATAACGAGTGCCATAAAGTGAATACGGCGCTGTGTGTTTTGACAATTGAAACGGTTTTAGCAATGAAAGAAAAACGGTCATTAAACTGTAGTCGCATTGTAGCATTTCATACAATTTTGGTGGGATAAAAAACAGCTATTGTTACATTAATGTTGACACTGATCTTTTTTTAATGCCTGGAGATAACGCCATTACTTAAATCAACTCGGATATTTTTGTTTTGCGATTCAGAATTTTGTTTGTTTTTGGAGTGCTGTAGGCCTAGCGAGCTAATTGTCTGAAAATTTCATGTTTTAAATTGATATTGATTTAGATTGTCGTAAGATTTATATGCTGTAAATTGTATAGGCCTAAATATTTAAATGGCTCAATATATTTTTATCCTCTACATCAAGTTGTTTATGCAGAAATGTCTTCAATTTCATCTAGAAGACAGTGTATGGGCTGCCAAGAACAAAATTCTATCCACAATAGCTAAGGTAATATGCACATTTAGCTATCACTGTTCTTTCATTATCTTAACTTTAGATTCATGGAGAGAATGCGTGTTTAAATGCGTGCTTTTAACGCATCAAAAATGTCATGCAAACGGAGATGGAAAAACATCATTTGCTTGAATCGTAGGTGAAAGACTAGTGAAGTCTAGACGTGTAGTCTAGACTTCTACATGTATGTACAAGTCTAGACGTGTAGTCTAGACTTGTACATGTATGTACTAGTCTATGTGCACTTTAATAAATTAGGTATTGATTAATGAAAGCAATTTATTGTATAGCTATATCGAGCTATTTTCTTCATTTTTATTTCCAAAATGTTATTGAATATATATTGGATTACTCTCATGCACTGCCATGCTGTGCCATGCGCTGAATTACAGACTTTTTTATGAACAATTTTATCTAATTGCTGTTTATTAACGAAGTTCAGGGACCTCATTTACGTACATTTCTTAAGATTTTCTGAAATCTTATCCTAACTGAAATTTAAAACAAATAAAATCCAATCGCCGTGACGTCATCATTCGGTTTGCACGCGACCGTGCGGAGTTTCCAATAAAAAAGATAAGATTTGCCAAAGATTCTCTTAAGACAATCTTACGACTAAGATTGTCATAAGATATCTATGTGAATGAGCCCCCTGATTATCTGACAGGATGTAAAGAACGGATTGAACCACGGTCTGTACTGTCCTTCGATCAACGGCAAGGCTGGCAAGTTTCTGGAAGAAGAGCGGTCATTTAGGGACTACCCCCTGCCCGGACCAATCGGATTTCTCGAAGCAAGTTTGAAGAACTGTTTGCTTCTTGCACAGGCGGTTGGCTTATACAATAGTTTAATAGTAGAATAAAATATTTAGAAATAGTATAAATAATAGAACTAAATATTTATGGGCTTGTGTTTGAAGAGTCGTTCCTATGCCGGTTTTTTTAAAGTGCAAATGTCAAATTTGCTAATTATTGATCCGGTTATACTGTCATGCATATTTATTTTTATCCGCAGCATAGCAATGATAATTATTCTGCCATTCAATAAGTAAATATCATGAACTCAATCCTTTGTGCAATGTGCATCCTGCTCCAGTTTAAGGTCAAGAGGCGAGTCTATAAGGAAGTGAAGATAAATAGACGAAAACTCAAACTGCTTCACACAAAGGTGAAATTGTAATTACTAATTATGAATTTATTTAAACTCTAACTATTGACAAAGGATTAAATATATTGCGCTGCATTATGATTATAGTACAAAAATCTCTCTTATTACACGTATGACAAGTCGAGCACAAGCAACATTCACGACTGAGCATCTCTACAATTAAGGTTAACCAGCTTAACTTTCATGATGTAACTTGGCGTCTGACCGACAGTTGCTATCTGATGGATTCACTTAGATTTCATGCGATGATGTCGGTCATGTTACAGCGCTCTAAAAGTTGTCGGTAAATTATTATTCATAG
This sequence comes from Chamaedrilus cognettii, assembly GCA_034695025.1. Taxonomy (NCBI): domain Eukaryota; kingdom Metazoa; phylum Annelida; class Clitellata; order Enchytraeida; family Enchytraeidae; genus Chamaedrilus; species Chamaedrilus cognettii. The sequence continues at coordinate 10,136 of JAQIWG010005534.1, read as the reverse complement.
GCCTATGGAGCACTAAGATAAGTATCGTATGCGTTTGGACTCCACCTTTTATGACCGATTGGTAGGCGTTATTCTGGTAGTCGGCTGTAATTATAGGCGTTTAATCTTTTTTATATTAATCTAGATAGCTCCGTTATAGTTCTATATGACATGCCTTTAGTTGAAGACGTGGTAGAGCCGGTAGACGAACGGATAGCTGAATCATTGAACTGATGACTTCAGGCAAATTTGAGGAAGATGATTGAGTCACTTCGCAGAGGAGATGTAGAGAAGTTGACTACATTGATCAACAAAGGACTCGACGCTAACTTTATTGATTCGAATTCAGGAGGTAAGATTGTCATATTATGTATCGCAAAGGTCAGCCAGGGAATGTCGAAAAATGACAGAGATTAGTAAATATGAAAGGGGCCCGGACAGAATCGTTTCGTTTGACAAACTATGGACATTTTGGCACACAGTCTACTCTGATTATATCACTCATTTCCAGGACAATTGACTAAACTTTATTTCTGGATAAATGGTTTCCTACCGTGCTGGTTTTTTTCCTTCCGTGCAAGACTCACGACCGGGGGGAGGGAGTGCTGCAGGATAGAGCTTTTGAAGGACATAATAATTGAAAGGGCAGAATTGACGAAACGATTCTGTCCGGGTCCAGATTCTCCTTTCGTCATGATCATCAAGAGAGGGATCATTTCAGAGACGTTTTTTTTATTTTTGCAGAAGATTTTGGACTATTTTAAAGCAAAAACCTACTGTGTCAAAAATGTAAAACTCATTTTTCCCCTCTGTCGAGAGATGATTTGAATTTCATGAACCCTACCCAATGTAAGACTCTGTTTATTTCTGATGCTCAGAGTGCCCCCTCACGCTGGCGGTCACGCTGCCTCGCTCCCCGCCCCTGATCGAGGCCCTGGTAGGGGGAGGGGCGCACCTCGATCTGCGCAACAGGGGGGGCCTCGCCGCGCTGCACGTCGCCGTGCGGGGGGACAACCTGGAGGCCGTGAGGGTGAGAGATGTGCTGTCAGTGCTATGGGAGTCAATGAAGATTTTTATCCATTTCTCTTGATTGTGTGGAGGAGATCGATGATGTCGTTAGGGTGGGCAGGGTAACCTGACGGGTAGGGTTGCCAGATTTTCATCCTTCAAATAAGGGACACAATATAACCCGCGTTCATGATTCAATTTTTTCGTGACTTGGCATAGACAACATTACTTGTTTACACGACATAAACTACATTTTAGTGTAACAAAATTTAGTTGATAGATTTACGCACGATTGCAACAAGACCTGATATAGTCACAATGCTGAAGATTTGTGCCTCTAGGATTAGGCCAGTAGGTATTATTTAGAACCTTTAAGATCTAATCTTTAAAAAAAAATAACAATAATAAAAATAAAATAAAAATAGTTTTGTTGTAATCCCATGAAGAAAATTGAGGCCTTGGTCCATATAAGGGACAATTGGCGTCCCTTTTGCCCTTTATAAGGGACACGAGACAAATGGCATCAAATAAGGGTCGTCCCTTAAAATAAGGGACGTCTGGCAACCCTATTGCCGGGTTGGGAAGGTGGAGTCAGATTGGTTCGATGCTCGGTCTCCTAGGTGTGGCGTTACTTGACCCTAGATGTGCGTGTGACGGTGCCCCCTCAGACTGTGGACCAATGTCATTATCTTTTTAATCCGTTAAGCGTCGGCTTGATCGCTTCTGCCTCTGAAGGCCCGTAAGTCTCCCAATGTGGGGTCAGGGCACGTGAGGACGTGTGTCCGTGGCTGCAAGCGTTCAACCTGGAAAATGGACGTGAAAAACAAAAATGATGATGATGTCATCATCATCATTATCATTTTGTGATTTACCGTAATCACAAAATGTAAATGTAATAATCGGTTTTGGAGGTAGTTGGAGAACCGTGTGCAGTGTGTATTAACAAAGACTACCACAGTCCAAAGAACCGTTCCCCTAGCTTCTTTAGTCGCCTTTTAAATCTCATAAATTCTAAAATATATAAAAATTATACAATAAAATTTAAATTCTGCAGATGCTGCTGGACCTGGGTGGGTCGCCGAACGTGCGTGATGGGCGCGGTCTGACCCCCCTGCAGCACGCAGTGAGCAGCGGGGCGAGCAGCCGCTGCGTGGACACGCTGCTCTACGACCACGCGCTCGTGGGCCTCACCGACGAGGACGGGCTCTCATCGCTCCACCAGGTCTGGAAGCGACACCAAAGACATCACGGGTACAAATAGAGCGGACTGCTAGCAGGTTCTAGCAATAATTTAACAGAGTTTTATTCACAACAATAAAAGCAAAGACAAGCAAAGTGCTAACACTAAAAACACACAACTTTTCTGGGCATTATTTTAATTTTCAAGAAAGGTGCATGGAATCCATGACAAATGATAAATGCACCAAGCTTTCAATTGCTAGCCGGAAACATTCACATACAACTAGGCAGGAACTTACAATGCAGCCAAATAAATGGCTATTCAATTATAATTTGTAGGAATAATTAAGTTACTGTATTGTCAGGAAGTTCGCTTGGTCACCTGAGCCGAATGAATTATTTCCCCAGCCGTGTGTTTGATATTCAAGTAAAGCTTTACATCGGATGAAATAGTCTTTGTGATTTTATTCTTGTTTACATAATCTTAGAGTTTTATTTATGCAGTTATCATGCAATTTCTGTAAATTCTAAAAAGAACTAAATTCTGAATTAAATGGTTCGTCAGGCCTGCAAGTACGGTCGAGCACAAATCGTGGAGCGCCTTGTGTACTATGGAGCGGATCTGAACTGTCAGAACTCGACAGGGAACACTCCTCTGCATGTTTGTGCCGTGAAAAATCAGGTAAACAGTTTTGTATTGTAACCTGACCATAATACTATGTATCAAAATTGTGAGTTTGATAATAGAGTGCTTGATAATTAATGATGTCATGGCTGACGCAGCTCATGGGCAGAGTTGTGCATCTATAATAATAACTTCATGCTAAAGTAACTTTAACCCCTAATGGGATATTTAAGTTTAAATGCATTTTGTGACCTTGCGACTTTGCGACCTTGCGACTATGCGATTGTGCAACTTTTGCCTAGCAAAGCATTCACTCCAGCCTCCTCTTCGTCACGTAGCAAGATTTAATCCCTAGTCAGATATTTTAGCTAAAATACATTAGCAGCATGGCGCTATTTTGCAGCCTTATTCATCATTTTTCTTCACTATAGTGCAGCAATTAAGCAGCAATATCATTGGCGAAAATATAGTCTCAAAATTGATTTTATTTTAACTGAATCCGATGGACATGACAACCAATTGTAGCTACGGGCCTGTGAAATGCAGTGCTAATACTGTGAACTATTTTGTTAAATATGTGTTGGACATGGTGATGCTACGCATGAATTCCACCAGAAGCTGTAATGTTGCACATGCAATTATATTCTAGTGTGTATGTTGATGATACTGCTTGTGCCTTTATGATATTTTACATATGAAACGCATTGCAGCTTCATTTTATACAGCTGAGTTCAATTTTGGCTTTATTGTCAAGCAATAGAGTTCATTAAAATGTGTTCTCATCTACAGCGACTTCAAGATTTGATAAATGACATTAGGTATAATCCGCGAATGACAACGGAAATATGGCACGTAAGGTACGTAACAGGTGGAATGTGCGCGTATACTGCTGAGTCGAGGGGTCGACAAGGGCATGAAGAACTCGGCCAATCAGAACGCAGCCGATGTGGCCGTTATTTCTGGGAACTTGGACCTCGCTCGAATCATCGATTGTTTTGACCCTCAAAAAGTCGGTTAGTCATTGATTCATTTTTATGCCTACACATGTTTGTCTTTCACTTGTTTATTGCTCTGTATTATTGTTGACTCTCTAAGTCTAATATCCATACCCACCATTGCGAGTAACCTCGAGTTGGTCAATCGACGAGTTGAGAGTGACCGTTGTCAATCTCCTATGCCTAGCGTGACGTCACTCAACTCGAGGTTACTCGCAATGGTCGGTACGAAGATAAGTGTCTATTGTCTGTTGAATCAAACTTTTTGATCTTAATTTATGGTGTGTAGTAACTGTTAAAATGAAGTTAAATGTAATTTAACTACACAATGTTTTATTTTCGTTTGTAGTTTCTTTTCGACACTTGTGATATCAGAATGCATAGTTCGGCTACACATTTTGAAGGTCGCTCTAACTTCTTGTGCATTTGATATCTATGGACTTTTTCCTATTTTGTGTTGAAATTTTATGTCATCTATTCCGATGATGTCCATATTTTTACACGAACTTTGACGCTTACGCCCCTTGGAGGATTTCTGGAGCCGGGTTTTTTGGCCGGATGCCCTTCCCAACGCCGACCAAATAAATGATTATATGGCACGATGGTTATCCGCTAGAGATGCTTGTGTGTTTGGCAGCTTTCCTTTAGGGCCTGTAACGCCATAGTTTTTATAATTGCCTGCGTCGGAACTTGACTCGGGTCTCTGGGACTCGCATCCGATGCCTTAACCACTGCACCAGAGCGTCACGTTGGGTAACAATCCATTTTTGAGCTGATGTGTTGGCCTTTGTATTGTGCGATAAAGGTGCATTGAAGTTTATGCACAGTTCCGTACGAGGACCTGCCCCAGTACAACGACAAGCGGCGCTCAAAGGTCCCCGAGAGGACCATCAGCAGCCTGCTGCGCAGCCGCAGCACCCCCCACCTGCCCCTGCTGCGCAGGAGCGCCTCGCTCAACGCGGCCCAGGGCAGCGTGTCACGTGACACGCGGGTCACGCCCCTGCCACGTGACATATGGGTCACGCCCCTGCGTCATGTGTCGTACGTTGTCGACACCAGCGATTCGTCGGATCAGTCCGATTCGGCGAGATCGACGAGTGCTTCAAGCGGCGAGTTGTATCCAGGTTTTTTATATTTATCTTTTTTGTATTCCGTTATTTGTACGATTTAAAAAATTGTATTTTTGTTCTACGATTTGTGCAATGTATGCTTTAGTTGGACTGGATTTGAGCATGCGCTATTATTGTATGACTATCAGATTGTATATATTAGTTTCATTTGTATCGCTTGTTTAAATGTATTTTTGGATTATATCATTTGCTATGATGTTTTGAAAACAATGATAACTGCTTCATAAAAAGTTAGATGAATAATATTCATCGATAATAATCACTTTTGTCCCAAAGCTGTAAACTTTTTGGAATTAGCAGATGCTTGATTTTATCCATCAGATAATCCGTCGATTTGTAGGAGGCAGCTTTAGTTCAATTTTAAAATTATTAATTATCTTTCTGTCGAAAATATTTAGCCGAATTTTTTTACTTCTTTTACTTTCTTTTAATTCTTATGCTACCCATTGTATTGTTGCAATCATTTTTCATATCAGCCGCAGCATTGTAATTGCAAATTTGGACCGCTAATGTTCAAATCAATTGTCGCATTTGCTTAGAAAATTTATTTTGCGGTAACATTGACTGTCTGCTTGCTTGCTTGCCCACACACAGATGCAACTGTTGGTAATGCCGTCAATTCTGTCAAATATCCTTCAGCCACTGAGTAAGCACTAAGATTAATTATAAACTACTCTTGTTTACTAGAACTGCTATATACTAAATTAGTATAAGCTGGAAAGTGAATGTTGTGTCGTGTGTCGTACGTTTATCTGACTTTCAGAAATTTATCAGTCAAAATATTAGCTTGTTTATTTTGATATCGTAGCCAATGTTTCCTCTAAGCTGCACGCTTGAGCGACTGCTCACCATTCCAAGAGATGCGGCGGCGCACAAAAAAATTGAATGCCGGGCACGATCATTTGAGCCGTTAAGTAATCAATTTGAACAAAGAACTGTTGACATTAACAGTGATTTGAAAATTACGCTTTAAATTCTTATACTTTGGGTTACTGCAGTGTATGTGACTGGATATAAACATCAACAAAGTGTTGTATCCTGCAGACAACTTTAGTGCAACATTTAGACAACTGTGCTGCAGGTATAACGTACCAAGGACTGCTGTTCTCTGTCAGAGAAAGAAAGGATATGGCTTCGTTCTTCGCGGAGCAAAGAGTATGCATCAATTTTGATGCTTGATGATGACTAATGAGCAATAAAATACAGAAACGTCTCATAGTATAATTGCCTGATGAATTTGAATTTAAATGTACTTCTATTCACCTATATGGGCTATTTGATGTTGTTAAATTGATGAAAGAAGGTGAAGATCACTCGGATGGACACAAAGATTATAGTGACAAACTTTATATGACAAACTATGCTATTAAAAGCTGCTTCAAGTTAAATTAAAATGAAAGCGAATTGAATTAGCTATTTCAAATAGCAAAATTGTCTATTTTTTGTATTACAAATCACATTGTCTATTTGAATTGTATAGATACATTTTTCTTTACTGTAAATTATCCAGCAGTTGCTAGTATATTCTTCAATAGGTAGAACACGGATTGCGGAGTATGCTTTAGGTTAATATTTATATTTTAGATGTCTGCACATTTTAAAATAATTTGATATTTCATTTTTTATTAACAATCGCATCAGAATTAACAGCAAAATTACACTACTGTATTAAGTATTTTGTTAATGAATATTCGTGAGCCTAGAGTTAGTTTGCAAATATGATTTTGATATAACTTGCAGTCCTGGAGGAGAACAAACGAGCCCTGGCTGAGTTCACGCCAACGGAGGATATGCCTGGTCTTCAGTTCTTTGAACATGTGGACTTGAACAGCGTGGCTGATAAGGCAGGCATCAAGCCTGGAGATTTTCTTTTAGAAGTAGGTTTTTACACACTCAAGTTTTTTATTTGTTTTATTCATAGATTTTTATTCTTGCTAATGCATTTTTAAAATGTTCAACCAGGGGATAAAATTTGTTGCGCTGTTTAATGTCGAATTTTTCAGCCGGTTGTACTTATACTGTAGCAACACTTTTAATTGTTTGATTTTTTTTAAAAATCTAGGTTCTTCATGATTTGCATTTAAATAGCTACTAGAATGGACTTTTGATCATTTTGTATGGATGTGCAAATAATAATTTCAGATAAATGGTCGTGATGTCCGCACAGCATCGCATGACTTCGCAGTTCGGCTGATTCAGGGGTCGGGGGATGGTCTGGTGCTTGGCGTTATCACGCCAAGACATCAACTGACGCAGAGCACCAGTGTTCGTGACGCTGATGGCACACATGCGCTGACACACGTGGCGTCCGGTGAGCTGTGGCTCATCAATGTTTCATTGCAAATGATAATTGAGTCCGATGCAAATGGACCCCGGCGCTGGCCGCCGCCGCTGTTTTGCTCCCGCCGTCGCCGATATTCTTACGATGGCGCGCAGCAGTTCACGCCAGCACAAAAAGTCCAAATCTGCAAGAAAAGTTCACATCTACAGGAAAAATATACATCCACAAGAAAAATGGACCGATTGCATTATCTCCTTAATTCATTAACTAATTAAAGTTTTCTCCCCCTGATTCCTTTTAGCTCACGATGCTTCTAATGGGTTCGGTCAGGGCAAGTGAGGGGGCTGCAGACGTCCAACCTGTGCTAGCATGGAGAATGGATGGGAAAACGAAAATAACGATGATGATGATGCAAGAAAATTGCATTTGTGACTGAAATACTCAAATTTCTATTAGAACTTACAATGCTTAAATTTTTATTAGCCTATTTTTAACTAGAAGTAATAGTACATATTTCTTTCACGTGGTGGACATGTAAAAATTATGAAATTTGTTTTTAGTCTTTGTTGATCTCAATGTTGCTGTGATATAGATATTTAGAAAGTTGTCTAAAAGAAACCATTGTAAAAAAATTAAAATATTAGAAAACATATTTTGTCCAACTAAATGTAAAATAATGTACCTTGCAAATAACTGACTTAAATTGACTTTATTGAAAAAACTTATTCTGCTTGATTTACATCGATACTGCTCTATTTCAGAAATGTTTGACCAAGGTGTCGCCATGAACTACAAAGCTTCTCCTGATAGAACAAGTAGACCTGATATCCCCTGTCGTTCAAAAACAATCACCGCAAAGGATGTTTATCAATTCAGCAAAACTGCATCCATACAACTGATGCACAGCGAAAGCTCAGCGACACCAAATAAGATTTCCGTTAACTCCTTTCGAAACGAAGTGTCGTCAGATACTCTTGCGCGTAGACGAGCTTTCTGCGGCGAACCAGATAAACTGTGGCGTCCCCACAGCAACCAGCATCTAGCGACCAACTCGCAGTCACGACCTGAGAATGTCGTTAGAACTATGAGACACTCAGCATTTATGCCACTGTCACACAATTCGCAAACGACGGCGTTTGATAATATTGGGGTTGCGATTAAGAGCGATGTGCCAGTGATTGCAAGACAGTCGACAGAACAGTCTGAAAGCTTGCAGCGGGTTTTACCTCTGCCTTATCCTGATCGATCTATGACCTTACAGCACTCAAGTCACATGGTTGCTGATAACTCTAGTTATTCTATGAAAAATGCAACAAGAGTAGAGGATGCTAAGATTTCACGGCCTCAATCAAATTCAGGAAGTGTAATCGATCAAGCTCCCGCTCTTGTTCATGATAGCGCACAGCTGCGTCGAAGATGGAGTGAAGTTCCATCAAAATCGGACAACGTCACACGAAGCAAGATTCCACCTCCTGTGCCCGGAAGAAAGCCAGCGCTGCCATTGCATTTGAAAGAACAGCTCAGAAATAACCCGCCCCATAATGCAATCATCCGAAGAGATGTGACCACCGAGAGGCGAAGATCCTGTGTGGAGATTCGTCACACATCTTTGATTGATTCAGGCGGTCTTGTACTTGGTTCTCCTGATTTTTTGGTTCAGGCAGAGAGGGCGCGCAGAGCATTTGTTGCAATAAAGGAAAACGAATCAAATACAGTTGATAGGAAGGCATACGAGTCACCTGATGTGGATATGCCAGATGTGATCACACACGAGGCCGTTGAAAATCTATATCTTGGGAGGCAAATTTTATACGACAGTGCTATGAACGATGCCTGCAAGAAGATGAATGCGGTCGACTCTGTTACTGTTAGCAAGAATACCATTGATCGCGTGCATGCTGACACAATACCAGTTCCTGGTGCACAAATGGACAGTTATTCCGTGAACGCAACAGCCGAAGCCCCGGTGAAGTCTTCAATACAAATATGTAGCTCGGCTCCTCTGTATCGCATGGGATCATCAAATATTGTTCAAATATCGCTGACCTCGGGATCCCATGCTGCTAAGGCAACAATAGCAACAAGGGTTTCTGATCCTGAGCTTGCAGCAGATGACTTAGATTATCATGCAGCATGTTACCCGCAGTGGTACCAAACTTCCAAAGTCAACTCTTTAGTTTGTGCCTCTGGCAACCACACAAGTAATGATCACAAAGCAGCATTAAATTCAGTTCAGTCGAACACTCATTCGAACCAAGAGATTTTGTTTTTAGGTTCACGCAAAACATCCATAGAAAATATTCTATTGCCAGCTCCTCCGGGATTTGATGACGATCCAGTCATTCAAATTGATGAACATGAAGAACACTGTAGCCGTCATGCTGAGGACTTACTCCTAATGCCTGTTGGCTATCAACCACTTGCTCAACCCTTGCTGCCTACGGACAGTAAGAATATGATTTCAACAACTGGCGGTCCAGTTTTGTCAACAATCAACAATGATAAAAGTGACGAGATACAGAGGCTAGATAAACTTGTGGCTGCACTATCCCTTGATCACCCCATCACCACACCCCCCAAGCTCGTCATCACGTGGTCCACTGCCGACGTCGCTGATTGGCTGAGAGGTTTGGACATGCAGGAGCATGTCAGGGCGTTCGTAAGAGCCGGTGTGGACGGACGACGCCTTGTGGCATGCGGCCGTACAGAACTGATGGCGCTGGGTGTGACGCAGCTGTGGCAGCGCTTGCACATGGAGCGGGTCATCTGGAAGCTTCTCACAATAGACAAGTGACCGGTGCCGGAAAACAAATGTTTGGTCATGCTTAGAGATATTAGAAAAATGAGGCAAAATTATAAAAACTTTAAAATTTGTTAAAAGCCAGGTTTGCAAAAATGCGATCATTATTGCTCTCTCTCTCTCTCTCTCTCTCTCTCTC
>JAQIWG010005533.1:0-14418 GCA_034695025.1 Chamaedrilus cognettii | reverse complement strand
GGCGTCTTTTGAGAGTTTTGGGCTACTTTTGGCCCTGGCTTGGGCGGTTTTTAAAAATTTCACCTGGCAACCCTGGTACTGAACAAACAGCAAGTGACTAATCACTATATCAAGTATGCTGCAGGCAATTCGCGAGAAATTTATAATTTTCAACCACAAAAATTGTGGTAAAACAGGATTCTAGCCTCAAAAATTAAATGATGTAAGATCGACCCTTGACATCACAGTGGAGCTCGACTCCTGTTTTTACAAACGTTGGGAGGGTCGCGTGGGGTCAATGTAATCTATTTAATTCACATTTAAATCTATTTTAAATAATTTTTCACGCTAGAACTCCAGTTTTCGGAACTCCAGTGGATCGGCGGTTAGGCCTGCAGATCAGTCGTTTGCAAATGTTACGAATAATAAACATAATAACTACCTGATACGCAGTGGTGTAGTCCTAAAAAAAGAGGTGGTAGTACTATTCCGAGGCTTCAGAGTTCAGAGGTGGTAGTACTCATATTTCTAGGCTTCAGAGATGGTAGTACGCTAAATTTTTGCCGTCGGAGGTGGTAGTACGGCGTACTACAGCGTATCAGGCGGACTACAGCACTGCTGATACGGTATTACATATCAGTGGATTGAAATAGCAGTGCACCTTGCTGAGCTGTTGATATGAGAGGTGGATGTGTTGGTGGCGGACGTCATTATTGTAAAATCTCTACATTCTGTTGGCCATACAGCGTCAATACTTAAATATTACGACTGCAGCGATAATAGCGCGGGTAATATACGTCAACAATTTCTGCTGGGCGTGCAGCCCATTCTGGCAATATTAAAAATGCCAATGCAGTTGACTACTGTAATAGGTGTTCTTAGGAGCCAGCATTTGGACACTCGGTAGGCCTACTATCGGCAGTAATTTTCCGCTTAAATTCAGATATTTCTTGAATGTGGATCTGGTCACGCGAAGGGAAAATCGCGGGGGATGGGTTGTCGCTCCATTAGTCGATAAATATGACTGTTTAATTACTTTTAATTTGTTCGGAAAATATATCATTATATCTTGAATTAAATGGCGTAGTTAGGGCCGGCTTGAGGAAGCGCTACTACCTCTACGAGCGGTAATACTTAACGTAAAACGACATATATTTTTGGTGCGTTACAAGTGTGCTACATACATGCATACCCCTTCCCCTGCGTGTTTAAGGACCGTGTGTAGTAACGAAGACTATTACAGTCGGTTCTGCGCATCGGCCTCGGATTAACCAAGCACATAACTGCTCCCCCTTTTTAAGTCCCCTTTCGCGACTTGCCCGGGGAGTCTGGGCTGCAGGTCAATTCTTTGTTCCCCGACTTGCTGGAGTATGGCATGCATTGCGTTAAATAATGATGATGATAACGATGGGCCTACTTGATAAAATTCGTTTCTGACTTCTTGCATGTATGTATGTATGTATGTATGTATGTATATTGCACTTTTAACGCACCAAAAATATGTCATGCAAACGGAGATGGAAAAACATCATTTGCTTGAATCGTAGGTGCTTGCAGAAAATTCATATATTTTTTCTTTTGATAGATGATTTTCTTTGTTGCTCGCATGCTTTTTGGGTTACGTGTAGATATGCCGTCTCAAGGATGACAGAGGTACCGATGTGAAACTTTATCATGTGACGTGTTGATCTCAATGCAGTTTTTTGTGGAGTGTGGTTGTAGTTTAAGGACCGTGCGTAGTAACGAAGACTATTACAGTCCGGTTCTGCACAAGAGAGATGGCACAGACCGCTTCCCCCTCCTTAGTCATCTTTTACTACTCGCTCAGGGAGCTCTGGGCTGCAAGCTACTTCGTTTTTCCCCGGCTGGCGAAGGGTGCAGTTTTCTGTATGTTTGCCACTGTTTCAGAAGCCGAGTTTGCGGAAAGTTTAAACTCATTCAGTGAGCGATGTTCAATTAAGAGACAGATCGGATGTATATGCTCATGAAGTCGACGCTCATTTGAAAACCAATGAAGTGATTAGTCATTCACTGATAAAGAATAAGTGTTACAGAGAGCGAGAAGACAAAAGAACGACCATTCCAGTGCACGGAATGTGAGATGTCCCGCGAATGCCAACAGAAGTTTGGAGTGCATCAAGTGCCGCGTGCACAGAAATCTGCTCTTCGCCACGCATGTAATGTCTGCAGCAGGGCGTTTCGTCGGAAAACTAATCTTACAAGACATCAATTGAAACACAATGGCGAGCGCCCGTTTAAATGCGCGGAATGTGACAAATCGTTTTCGATGAAATGCAATCTGAAGACGCATCAGTTGAGACACGCCGCGTCACACAAGTGTTCGCAGTGCGACGAAGTGTTTGCCAAACTGTACAGCTTGAGAAAACACGAGAGGGAGCATTCCGGAATTGGTGGGGATATTTTTTACGAATGTCCTCGATGCATTAAGCCTTTTGCCAGTCCAAGCGGCCTGATGAGGCATAAGCAGACAAAGTGTTACGATACCGGAGTACGAAGACACCACTGCACGGAATGCAGTAAGTCTTTTCTTTGGAAAAACGAACTGGAAAAGCATCAACGACTGCACACCGGTGAACGCCCGTACAGATGCACGCAATGCGACAAGCGCTTCGCTCGATTGAATAACGTGAAAACGCACGAAGCGCGTCACACCGGTGAGAAGCCGTTCAAGTGCGAGCACTGCGGCGAGTCGTTTCATTGGGGATTAGAACTGAAGGCGCACGTACAGTGGAGTCACAGTGGTGAACGTCTGTATCAATGCGATCAGTGCCGAAAAGGTTTCGTTCTCAAACGTCAACTGAAAAGGCATGAGAAAATTCACCACTTTGCTGATGCGTATCAGTGCACTAAATCCAGCATGAAATCAGCTTCTCGGAGGAACGTGGCAATTGATCGACACAGGAATTCGTACAAATGCAGACTTTGCTTGGAAAACTTCACAGATTTGTGTGATGCAACAAAGCACGTGTTGGCCGCGCATGTGCCCGTCGAGACTCAGTTTGGCTGTGGCCGTTGTACAAGCAGCTTTGAGTTTGCATACGAGGCGATGTCTTGCTTCTTTGGACACAAGGAAGTTTGTATAAAATTACTGGATTGACAAGAGATGGAGATAGGTATTCGCTATCAACTTACAGCAGTCCATTGAAAGTTTCTAGTACATGAATATATCGTCATCTATAAGCAGGGATAAGTTAGTAGAAGTAGTACCTCAAAAACGAAGTTTTTTTTAAACTCTGCTCGGATTTAGAAACGGGTCGGAGTAGCATTACTCATAAAAATGGACGATGGTGGAATAGGCCTGCTCTCTTTTTGAAAGGCATAGGAGTGCACTACTCCTGTTTTATAAGCAGCATTCTCGTATTTCGTAAGGTTTAAACGGAACTGCCTATGAGGGACACATCATTAACACCTTCTTGATAAATAATATCTGTAAGCATTCTTAAACTTCAACCAGCGCTATGTGGACAGAAAAATTCTAATTCTTACATTCTCGCGACGAATGCTTTATTCTGTCCACTCAAAGAACTTTGATTGCGCAATCGAAGCCGAAACATCATTGCCTTCCTTTAACAGGGGTAACGGCCATTTTACTTGTGCTGTCATAATCGTACCAGTTTCTACCGTAAACTTAGCGAGGCGCTGTGGTGTTGTGGTTTAGACGTCGGAGGCCAGGTCCTGTGGGCGTCGAGTCCAGAGGACCTGGGTTCAAGTCCACGAACCGGTGACTATAAAACCATGCGTTACAGGCCCTTCAGCAAAGATGCTAAATTCACAAGTGTCGCTAGCTGCTAATCATTGCCCAGGATGATATATTATTCTGGTTGGAGACAGGAAGGGCATCCGGCTCCAATGTAAACGTCTAACCTGTGTTACACACTGCTAACAGGCCGTTACCTGTAGGGCCTGTAACGCATTAGAATGGATGTCCAAGACAATGATTGCTATTATTGGTTATATTTGTTTTAATCCAACCAAGTTTAGTGAGTAAAGATATATCCGAAGCGCATATGAGTTACATCCTGTTGCAAAATACTCTAAAGGCCAGTTGCTAGACTTCGATTTGAAGTGCGATTTTATTTTGTAGTCCGAATTAACTAATGAAAATATATGAAAGAATTGTATCGAATAATCTGATTGGTTAATTCGGACTACAAAAGAAAATCACACTTCAAATCAAAGTCTATCAACCGGCCTTTAGACATGAAATTTTTTTGTGCATGTAATTTTGGCGTAGCCTATTTTGCGAATTCGGCAACTTTTCCAAAGTTACATGCAGCAAAAATAAAGCTGTAGAAGCTATATTTAATGGGCCGTCTTCAAAAACACCAAAACAAAGTGCAGCAAAATTTCTCAGAGGCAAACCCGCAAAAATAATTCACAGCAAGAATTTCGTGTTTTACGGTAGGCCTAGTTAGCACATGGCCTAGGACTTATACATGTCGCGAAGCTCGGATCTACATCAACTAAATGTTGCTTGCTCAACGAAGCCAGGTTGTACAACATGCTCTTTTTGTGATTCCTTGTGATTCATCATAGTGATTCGCAAGATGTCGTTGTGTTCCTGAACGGAGCATTGGCAAATTGAGTTCTAGCCTATTTATTACTTCATAAAGAAACTACTGCTGCAAAACATTAAATATTTGCGTGCATGCTATTTTGGTGAATTTCGCGAATCGGCAAAACTCGTGAAAATTACATGCAGCTAAATAAAGCTGCGCAAGCTATTTATAACGGGCAAGCTCAACTTACAGGAACTTCAAAATCGCCAAAATAACGTTCAGCAGAAGTTTAATGTTTTACAGTAAATTTTTAGAAACATACGATTGCAAAACAAAAATGCACAAAACCATGTCTTTATTGACATAATTCTAGTTCTATCAATACCTGTATTGCTTAAATTATAAATACATCTACAGCTCAACTGAGCCAGCGCGTTGAATCTAGATCGAAATCTAGTTACAGACTAACCAATCAGGTGAAGTCTCATGAATCACCGTTATACATGTATCTTGCTTTCGTGATGATTCATATCATACATTGATTGATCATTTTATAACTATCTCGACCTACAGATACAACACGTTTTTATATAACTGCATATATTGCCTCAATTGCAATCCCTGAACCTGTTTCTTCAAAAGATTTTTGCCTTCAAAAAGATACTTGCCTCGAAGATTCTAAGCCACTCTGTGAAAAATACTTTAAAAAATTGTAATTGTCATTTAAAACTTCATACAATTTAATGATGACGTCATGGTGGGCAACCCCCTAACTTAACTTAGGCCTAACTGTTGGTACTTGGTATTGTTTGATGCTAGTGTAATGAAAGGATTTTACTTCAAATCTGACTTAGAAAGTTGAAACATCTTAACAATTGTTTGTGAATTGGGTCCCAGGTCTATATTCGGTGGCGACTTATCATCCTATGATACAAACTATCCACACTGCAATTATCAGCTATCCTATCACGCCCACGCACTCGCTCCCTCGGCCTCATCATCCTCCTCCGACGGCGCCCTTTTCTCTTCCGCCCCTGCTCCCCCTCCTTCCCCTGCTGCTGGTGCTTTCTCCTTCACTTTATCCGCCGTCGTCGTTCCCTCCTTCTCCCCCGCCGCCACTCCTTTCTCTCCCGATGTCTCCCCCTTTCCCCCCCCCGCCGCGGCCCCGGCCCCTCCCAGCCCCGCTTTGCTGCGGTTCATGGGAGCCAGCTGGTGCCTGAGGTCCATCGCCTGGCGCGAGCTGGTCGGTAGTTTGATGGCCGACATCGGCGTCGCCAACTTGGGTGCCTTCTTCAGCGCGATGGGATTTTTCTTGGACGCCAGCCGCATCTTGAGCTCGTCCACCGGGGTCTTCGGTGGCGGCGGGGCGCCGCGGGTTGATCCGTCTTTTGGGGGAGCGACTTTGAAGGACGGGGGGGCTTGGATGAAGACAGGAGGCGGTGGGGGAGGAGGGGGTGGAGCCTTGGTGTTGGAGGTGGGCTCGGTGCGCGTGGGGGGCCGGCGCGGTTCTGGGGGTTTCGGTTTTGCCTCGGCTGCTGCGGACGTTTGAGATTTAATGTCTGAGGGGTCGTCTTTTGTTGGTTTTCTGAATGAGGCGTCTGGTGTTTTGGACTTTGGTGACGTCACTATTTTGTCATCGGGTCTATTAGCTGTCGTGGACGTTTTGGAAGCGGTTGCTGCTGCTAATTCCTGTTTGCTTCGGTCTGTAGGCTTTACATCTGCAGCTTTTTTGCCTGCAATTGCACTGGGTGCAGCCGCCTTGCTGATGCCTGCCTTTGTGTTTTCCTTGGTTTCTGGTACATCTACTTTCGCTGCCTCTTTCTTTTCAACACCAAGCTTTGGGATGTCTTTTTTCTCAAGAGAAGGCTTTCCCAGTTCCTTTTTCTCAAGCGAAGGCTTTTCCTGTTCTTTTTTCTCTGGTTTTGTTGTATCATCTTTTGCAGCAGTCTTACTAGCTGTGCCAAGCCTGGATCCAGGTGTCGTCTTCATCGCAGAATTCATTTCATCAGCTAATGTCTTCCTATCAACAGTTTCTGCCTTCTTTTCTCCGGTCACCGTATTCTTTCCTTTCACTCCTGCTAGTGGTGTTTTCTCCATCTTTGCTCCTGCTGCCGCCGGAGATTTTGCCGGAGTCAGTTTTTTCACATCGACTCCGGCCACTTTCTCTGGGAGCAGCTTGAGAGGGTCTATGCTGGCGATGACCGCGTCCTTGGCTCCGGTCAGCCGTTGCATGCGAGCGGCATGTCTTGCAGCAGCATCATCCTCAAGCTTTTCTGTAGTGACCGCGCTCTCGGAGGCACCCTTTGTGTTTGTTTTTTCTGCAGCTACTTTGGCGTTCGCTTCAGCGGCTTTTGAAGTTGGGTTGCCTGATGTTTCAGTGGCTTTTGTTTTTGTTGGAGCGACTGCGGCCTTTTTAGCTGTTTCCTCTAAAGCTCTGGATTTTGCTGAAGCAGTTATCTTTTTGCTTGATTCGTCTAAGACTTTTGATTTAATCGGAGTAACTTCAGCCGATTTACTTGATACTTCTGAGGCCTTTGATTTAGTTGGCGTAATTGTTGCTTTTTTGCTAGCTTCTGTCAAAGCCTTCGATTCAGTTGATTGTTTTTTTTCTTCAGACGCTAGGGCCGATGCTGTTGTCTTTGATTTTGTTGCGATGACAGGAGCTTCCTCCGCATCGTCGATCATATCGTCTTTTAGGAGATCTTCCAGCGCAGCAGCTCCTTCTGGATCTGCTTCTAGCAATTCTGACCAGTCGATATCTTCTTCTGCTTCCGCCTTCTCTTCAGTTCCGCCTTCGACCCCTTCATCTTCTTCTTCTTCGGAAGAAGGTACCTTTTGATCATCACCGAGCAATTCTAAAAGTTCGTCATCCGCTTCAACTTCTCCTGCTGCAGCGGCGAGGCCTTCCCAGTCCATATCCGCGACATCTTCTTCATTATCTTCTTCATCACTTTCTTCTTCAGAGTTCTCTTCTGCCTTTGCCTTGCTCGGTGTCTTATCCTTCCCAGTGGCTAACATTCCCTTCATTGGAGGAGCAGGGGGTGGAGGGGCAATTGGTGGAGGGGGTGGCGGTGCGGGGGCTGCTGCCGGTTTTGAATCCCCGGATGGTTTCGTTGTATCAGTGGCTGTGGCAGACGTGGGTTCGGCTGCCCCAGTGATGGATGGTTTTGACGATGCGATTTTTACTGCTGCGGTGGTAGCTGGATCCTTTTTTTTCTCAGGTCGCTTGAGGAGGAGAAACTCGTCGAGGCGATCTTCGTCGATAGCGAGAAGAAAAGCGGCGTAGTCCTGCAACGGACAACATCACATCCACAAAAAAAGTTCACATCCACAAGAAAACATCACATCTACGAGAAAGCATATTACATCTACCAGAAAGCATCAGATCCGCAAGAAAAGCCTCAAGAAAAGTTCACATTCACATGAAAATATTACATCCACAACAAAAGTTCACATCCACATTAAAACATCCCATCCACAAGGAAACATCACATCTCTAAGAAAGCATCACATCTACAAGAAAACATCGCTTCTGTAATTATGGAAGTTTATGTTATCCAGCTCATTTTATCTGAAATGCCATCGCAAGTTTGCACTGTTTTCATACTTTTTGAAGCTCCTTAAGCAGTAAAATCATTTTGTGAACTAGCCAAGTGGCTAAAATGCTAATAATCTCCCTCCCCCTCCCCTTCACACAACTTGACCCAGGAAGCAATTAGCCGACCCCACAGTGCCGGTCCTTGTTGAAGATCTGCGGCGGCACGACGCCCTTGGTGCGCAGGTAGCGCCGCTGCTCGCGCTTGGCCGCCTCGTTGACGGCCATGTCGAGCTCGAGGTGGGGGATCTTGCGCGCAGTCAGCACCTGCACCACCCACGTCTGATTCTGCTTCACCTACCACACAGCCCAGAGCGATGCTATACATATACGTTATAGATCTAGAGTTCTGCATACTATAGGCCTAATGGATGAGAGGGGATGCACCCCACCCCCTCCCCTCCCACCAGCATCAATGGCAGGCTGGCACCATGTCAAAGTCAAATTTTGTCAATGTAAAAAGTAAAAAAACGCCAAATTAAGGCGAAAGAAGCCGAGGGAAAAACAAACTCGAAAAATGCTTTTAAAAGAAACTCCACTAGAAAAATAACATAAAAGTTAGCCTAACCAAAACATTCACTAACTTACTGCTGGTGGCTCGACCTCCATTTAAGTTCGATTTAGTTTTGTGGTCACAACTAACCGATCAAATTATTCGATACAATTCTCTCATAGATTTCTATTTGTTAATTCGGACTACAAAATTTAATCGCACTTAATAGAGGTCGAGCAACCAGCAGTAAAAGACTGAAAAATCAATCAAATAGCACTTAGACATCGATTAATTTGTTCAAATTTTAACTAACCTCTTTATTGAGAGATGCGGATGAGGTGAAGACCTTGATGGTGATCGACTGTCCGTCCTCTGTCAGCCCTGAGATTGGCTCCACGGACGACATGACGTCACCCCTAACGACGATGAGCGAGGTCGTTGGTCACGCGATCGTAGGCCAGGACCTCGGTTTAGGCTCCTGCATATATATCATTCTTGTCTATCCTAGAGTAGATAATGCTGCAATGCATTGCACGCATAGACAGATGTAGCCTATAGTCACTCCATGGTTGTAGGTGCATGTAGGTTGGGGTTGAATTTTGAGGACCGTGTGTAGCATCAAAGACTATTACGGTCCGGTTCTGAGTAAGAGGGCCACCTCAGAACCGCTCCCCCCTCTTTAGTCGCCTTTTACGACTCGACCGGGGAGCTTCTGGCTGCAAGACTATTCTTCGTTCCCCGACTTGCTGGGGTGGCTCCATGGTTGTGTGCACTCTGTCCAGTATTATAACCAAATAGGCTAGTTACTGTCCCTAGACAATATTTGTAATGGCCTATAGATAAGTTTAAGGTTTAAGCCCGGCCTAAACTATAATCGTATTGCTAGATGTACGTCTGGTTAGCATTTAGCATTCAGCGAGCGTGCTGCAACAGCAGGCGTAGCCCTACGCCTGGCGACCTGTGCAACGTGCATGCCAAAGCTTCAGTGCAACGCTAGGAAGATTCCATCTCCGACAATAACAAATCGGCGATAAGCGCTATGCTGGTAGTCCTAGGCCGCCTGGCTGTAGATCGCGCGAATCGTTTGCGTTCAACAACTTCGCGAGGCCACGCGCCGCGCGGTAGCGACTGCAGACTTTAAGTTACCTTTTCAACGGTCAACACTGTGGGGGCCTGAGCCCCCCTTCAATTTGCACTCAAACGCCTCCCCATATATCAGTTTTGAAAAAAGTAAATTTTTTACCCCAAAATAATCAGACATACATCCCCCCCTCTTCTCAGATTTATCGCACTCAGGATATTGGGCTATAATAGATAGAATGTCTGATTTAGATAGATAAATAGTCTGTAGGCCTATTTCAAGCCACTGTTTGTCGAACTACGTCGTTGAATGTGCTTGAAATAAAAAGCATTAAATCATTGAATCGTCAAGTTCACGAATGCGCTGCGAAACTGAGGGCTCCCCATCTTCAAAAACGTTTTAGAGCCCCTGGAGCGATGACCTAGCTAGCCGCCTATAGGGAAGTATGCTCTGCGTGTGGCAAAATGGGCGTTCGTACGATGCTACAGGCCTATACTAGCGTACTGCGAGCCTAACCCACAGAACTACAAGTCTAGAATGCGCATGCATTAGCTGCACAATATCGCAGAAAGCAGCATTCTTTGCTAAATACGGAAGTTAATTTGTATTATGGGTAATAGTTGTTAATTATTGTGATTGGATGTGAAAGGGTCATGACCCTGTCGATCAATTGTTGACGATTGGTAATCGGTTTGGCCCGGGGGCCAAGCCCCGCCCCCGTTATCTCCATACGTGCCTCAATATACAGAATGTAGTGACCCCCCTTGGGTTAAACCACAGCCGTGCAGCCAAGGCGCAGAGAGTTGTAGGCGTGGCCCCTCACGCTGCAGCTGCTAGCTGTGCGATGCTTCGTTTAGGCCTCCGCTCCAGGAAACAGACCCGGTTGAAATCGGGGTAGGCCTATTTCTGTGATTTGAAAGTTTGGGGGAGTGCTAAAGCAGGAGCGTTGGTCAATTGATATGTAGTAACGGTTCCAGCCTTCCACAACAGAGAGGACTTGACACCCCCCAGTCCAAATTTTATAATGCCAATTTTTGACCAAAATGGGGTTGGCTTAAATCGACTGGGGGGGGGGGGCTCCAACTCCTCCAAGCCTCCCCTAAGTCCCCCTGTCTGCCCCTGGAACCGCCACTGGTGTTATGCCTTGACAAAACTATGCTGGTCGCCTGCGAGAATTACAGCATTGACACATGTGCGATTTAAAAGCTTGTTTAGTAAATCCTTTGCCTATTGTGTGCATAATGTTATCTACGTTCTAGTGTTTTTATCTATTTGTGTTTGGCCTGTTTATTGGTCAACTTATATCGTATATTTTTGCATTGCATTGTTCTGTTCTGTCTCGTACGAAGTAAACTCGTATATAATAGCTAGCCTAGTCGTAAGAAAGTTGCCAAATCAATGGCTACGCAGGGCTCCAGCTCTATAATTATAGCGCGGTGGTAGGGACGCTCGCCGACGGTCGATGGAATGGGGAGTGGGAGGGACAGACGTAGGGTCGTTTTCGGAGAGGGCCCAGACGGGCGTCTGCCCGACTCTGAACGCACTTTGGATGTGTTTTATTGTTTTTCAGCCAGTTGAATGCATTTAAACGCACTTTAGCGTATGCCTTTGTATTTTAATGTGTTTGAATGTATTTCATTGTATTTCAGTGCTTTTTAATGTATTTTATTGTATATTTTAAATTGCAAAGATGTGATTAATTAATAATATTAATTTTATACTCAAGATATAACGCAACCGAGGAACATGAGGGACTCTGAAATAGAGTTTGACTGCTTGACAAATGACAAGTGTGAATAACTTGAGGAACTTATGACGTCAAACAAACATGTTTGACCATAAAGTAACACAGAGATGGCTGATGGCTGGTTGTATCTAGGCCCTAGGGATTTCAAATTTGGAACTGAAGTATTCGGACATCAAAAGATTTCATTTTAAACCATAACTGGTTTGACAATAGGTTTTGACGGTGGACATGATCGCGAAGATACTCGATGACAACATTTAAGGACTTATGGATAATTGACTTGTACTCAGATCAACATCACCGTAGGCCTACGTATCTTTGTGCAAGTTTGTCAATAAAGTGGATGGACATTACAAATGCCTTGTAGTGGATATAGGCCTACTCACCATTAAATTTTTCCTTACTGAGCAATGCATTTCACCAACATTTCAGCAAATCATTGAAAAAAAGGAAAATATGTTCCAGTGCAAGCGTGTTGATCTAGAACTCAAAAGGCTCAGATTGTTGAGCCTTTAGAATTGTAGATCAACACCTGTAGGGGTTGATCTAGAACCCCTAGGGCCTATTTAAACTCAGAACCCTCATTGACTACTCCCCGGACCCCCTGCAAGCCGGGGAACAAAGAATTGGCTTGCAGCCCAGAGCTCCCCAGGCGAGTCATAAAAGGCGACTAAAGAATGGGGAGAGGTTCTGTGCCGGCTGTCTTACATAGAACCGGACTGAAGCCTTTGTGCTACACACGGTCCCTCAACTACAAAAAAATAAAACAAACTACTTTTCGGACATACTTCATAGTGACATGCTCACACACACCGCATCATAGAACCAGTCAATACTGTTTGATAGCGTTGTTTGATAGCGTTGTTTGATAGCGTTCGTTCCATGGAGTAGAAGAGTAGGCTATGGAAATGGTTAGGAACGCTGTTCCTGCTAATCTTGTCAAAGTGGAACGCTGTTTCTTAACTTAACTTACAGTTCAGGGGCCTGTTTCACAAAAAACCTTAGGCAAATTTTAATCCTAAGAAGTTGTTACGAAAATCATAGAAAAATCTTATTCCATGTTATTTGAAACTCTGCACCACCACAGATAACAACTCAAATGATGACGTCATGGCGGTCGTTTTTTACTATTCAACTTATGCTTAAATTTAGGCTATACAAATTATGGCTGCATTGAGAAACAGATCACTGGTTCTTGTTTTTCAATGTTCTGAAAATTTCATATAATTAATAAATTGCACAGCCTGAGGCGTGACCGTTTAAAGGACGGGGGGGATGCGTCCCCCCCCCGCGGACCAGGGCGTCCCCTCCATGAATAATGATTTCAAAGGGTCAAAGACCCTATGAAAATGCATTGATGAGGGGGACGCGTCTCCCCTATAAATTATGTTGGTCCCCCGTAAGAAAAAAATGGAGTAACAAAGTTATGAATGGTGGTCCCCCCATGATTTATGGTTGGTCCCCTCAACAAAAAAGAGAAAGGACCCTATTGGTGAAGAAAAAATTCAGTCAGCACACACCCCCCACCCCCCGCTTATGAGTTCTGCACGAAAGAGGATTTTTGTGGTTGAAGTTGGTTGATAATTGAACTTGAGAAAAAATATTTTGGGGAAAAGTATACTTATAAAATATGGTCACCCCCACCGCCAAATCCGCGGCTATGCCCCTTTGCACAGCCTAATATAGTTTAATTCAAGAGGGTCATATTCTTACGCATGTCAAGCAGCTTTTACCTCTTGACTTGTTAACTTCAGACCTTTACAAGAGATTGTAAAACTCGGTCGAACTTGTACATAGCAGTCTAATAACCATTGGTCACTGGGTTGCTTAGCAAACTAAGCTGTTCCTTGGAGCAACTAATTGTTCTGGTAAGATGATACAAAACACAGATGATACAGGTAAGATGAATGATACAAAACACAGATGATACAGGTAAGATGGCAAAATTAACTGACGTTAATGTCTTTCTTTCACAAGGAGACATTAACGTCAGTTAATTTTGCTTGATTTTCTGTCTGGATGACTTCTTCAGTGTCCCAGACACGTGGCACTAACTCTGACATTAAACTCGCCCACTTCATCGGTTCTTTTCCATCAATGGCTATTAATGTAGATGATGACAGAGTAAACTTACAGAATGTAATAAAAAAGGTTTCCCTAGCAAGATCATGATAACTCAGCCATTTGTTCATACGAGTATTTACGTTAAATTTTCAAGAATTTAATCTGAGAAAATTTCATAAAAATGCAAAAATTCTCAAATAAAACGCTGGCACCTAAACGTTGAGAAACTCTTCAACAAATGTAAAAAACAAAATTTAAAAAAATTCATAAGGAAAACGTTCTATGGTTCACTATTATTTTTCCGTCACTCGTTAGATTAAGGGATTAGAATATCGGCACAATTCAGAGGGCAAGTAAAAATATTCATTTTTTCAATATTTGTATCAAATATTGAACAGAATCAAAACTACACCGGGACTTGAACTAGCGCTGGTCAATAGGTTTCAATCAGTACGCTGGCAACATTGCACTGGACCACACTGCCCATTGGTGACGTCCGCGTTATACAAGGTTATACAAGGTTATACAAAGTTATATAGCGGAGCCGTAATTGAAACTTATATAGCTGTCTACAACTGAGTAACGCGAAAAAAAATTATTTAATAATATCTAAAATTATTATTTAAATCATTTGAGTTATTGCTTTCAAAACTTGATATTGTCGTGGACAGAATAACATTTCCATCTGTTAACAAAAAACACTATACTAGCTATGTAGCTATGCAGCAGCTATACTAGCTATGTAGCTATGCAGTAGCTATACTAGCTACGTAGCTATGCAGCAGCTATACTAGCTATGTTAGGTCCACGAGCTGCATGTCATATGTCCATTCGCCAGGGGCCGTAGTCACCATAGTCGCGACCGTATGGCGTGCCGACTGGTGCAAAACATTCACACCTATGCGCCAATATATTCGCTCTTAGGTGCCAATATATTCG
>JAQIWG010005532.1:0-14418 GCA_034695025.1 Chamaedrilus cognettii | reverse complement strand
AGAAGTTTTATTGGAGCGATCATCATATCCAATTCAATCCTAATGCGTATACAAGTTTGAGCTAGCAGTAGGTCGATAGTAAACTGCATGTCGGCTAAGTGTTAGCAGCAGCACATCACGCTGGATTATGTCACGTAGCTCTCAGTCGAAGGAGTGACCAAACAAGACACCATTGAATCGTTTGCTTTGGCTCCTTTGCTGCCTGGGCTACTGTTTTAGCTTAGCGGACTATATAGTTCATGTTTAGATAGACTGCAGCAGGCTACTAAGGGGGCCCATTAACGTTGAATGGAGAAGCGGTTGTAGACAGCGGCCGATCGAAAACGGAGAATCATAGCTGTACTCGCACTGACAGAACGATTTGTGAACACAGCTAATGGTATCTCTTTTATCGGTCCGGCCTTGCATCAGCGCCTAAGCGAAGAAATACATCAATCAATTAATCAAATTTATTTATTCTGCAACTACATGTCTACTGCAGTATGCATATTAACACCATAGATGGCCTACGTATCCAAATCGGGTTTCATGGCGACGACAAACGATGCAGCTTGAAAACTGCGCCGCCTTTAAATGGCTTATTAACTTAGTTCGGGTGCTTTCCATCAAGTGCTAAAGTCTAAATTTAACATTAATTTTCGAATTATCAACTACATAGTGTTGAATTAATCCTAGATCAGGCTTTCTGTGCGCTCATTGGGTGCGATGACGCCATGACCTCGGATTAAATTTTAAGCACTTGATAGAAAAACTCGCCTAGCAAAAGATTACGTTACGTCCTACATAATGTCAATTTATAGAATTTCAGGATTATATATTATTTATAGTCTATCAATAAGTCTATCACAAAACTTAGACGTGACGAAAGTACGACTGACTGGCGCATTCAGAACGCATGTTGGATCTGCATTATACAAGTCACTTTCAAGTGTGTAAATGCATTTCTGGTGTGCAATCTTGGTGCGAACCTACCGACAACTTTGGCGATAGATCCAGAAACTGCGCATATTTATATAAGCGCATATAGAAGGCTTAAGTAGGTTACGATGGCTTGGATTCCTAGAACCGAGGCGTACGGTATGGAAATGCAAAACTGCACGTTTTGCGCTCTAGGTTTCTTTTTGTAGTTGGGGACCGAGTGTAGTTTTTGTGCACAGTTCGACTATAAAAAGTGTCAACAACCAGCCTTTACAATAGTTATTATATCTTTATTCGCGCAATACTCAGTTGGCCCAGTCAGAGAATGACAGAGATATTACAGTTAGGCCCAGTTGTTCAATAGAGAGTTATTTGGTTTTAAATAATCATAGAACAAAAATGACGTCACGATCCAATCAGATGGCGCAAATTAGATCCAGGATTGTTTGAATAACACGCCAATATTGGGGAGTTATTCACGCAATCCTGGATCGTTCAGCTATGGTTCAAATAACTCTCTATTGAACAACTGGGCCTAACTGTAGCATCTCTGTCATTCTCTGACTGTAATCAGCATTTTTGTTAACATACGATCTTAATAATATACAGTTAAAGACTATACTCAATTTAATAAAAAATATTAGCAGTACTGGTTATGTACCCCATAATGCGCATTTGTACATCGAGAGCCAATTATCACATAAACTGCAGTTAAGTTTAGATTTTGTTTAAATCACGCGACGTACGAGCCTAACTCATAATTTCATCCTTAATTTAAGATTTCTTTTCTCAATCGCGTAATCGTGATTTTATTCAACAGTTAGATTAGATGATGCAATAAAATAAACTCGACGCAATTAATTAATTAACGCGATGCGATTAACGAAACATCAAACTGCAAAACATAAAATTTTAACTGCACGTTATGTTGGCAGTTTTGCAATTTATAAATTTAGCTGCACCTAATTATCGCACTTTTGTGAACTGCCAATTATACGTAGTTTATGCAGCATTATTTATGTGCATGTCATTTCCGCGAGTTGACCCGATTCGCAAAATTTGCCAAAATAGCATGCACGCAAAAATTTCATGTTTTACAGTATACGCGCATAAAAAAAGTACAAATGGGTGATTGATCGGCTACGAATAGTTAATTAATGATTAGTTAACTACTAATAGTTAATTAATCGTTAGTTAATTAAGTCACATTTAAACCCTAGAATCTACCAATAATAAAATCAAACACTCTGAATTAAGTCGAACGAGCAATTACATCGTTAATGAGCCAATAACTTCACCGGGCACGTCACAAATATCAAAGCATGCATTTCCCAGTATATTCAAGACATTGAACTCTATAATGTTCATCAAATCTTCACGGCTAAAACTATATAAATTCATAAATGCGTAAATTTGTTCAAAAATATTTGTAATACAACGCCACTACTTTGATAAACGCCACATAAAATATGTATATTCAATTAGATAAAAATATTGTCAGACAGTAATTATTAAAACGAATATTTACACGGCCTAACAACGGTCAATTAATCGAGTCAATAATCAAGTCAAGTTAAATGCTCATAAACACCTTGCCTTCGTTTCACAACTTGCAATCCAACTTGCACAAAGTTTACCGACCATTCGAACAAAGTCTAGCTTCCCTGCATATTATTTCAACCGACAGTAACTTGGATTCACTTGAATTACTGAATTTTAAGCTAAGTCTCACTCTCAATGGCTCATTAGTCCTTACTCTGTCCACTAAAGAATTGTTGATAAGATCTGTTGCGTATATGTTAACACAGATTGGCTCAGCCGAGCCAAAAGGTATGCCGTATGCCGCATATCATATGTATGGCAACCCGCTGGGTGACGATGAACAATAATAAAAGTGAGTTTAAAGTCCGTTTCGGCGTCCGAGGACGTCATCAGGGACCCCCCCTCCCCACTTGTAACTAATAATTAATGAACCCCACAGCGCGGTCTCACATTTTTGACGCTTTCATGGGGGGTTGTTTCCTCTTCTGTGAAGCATCTTTAAAATAGGCAGGCTGCGTTTGGTAAGAACTGAAAATACATTGCATGGCAACACTATTCATGAACAGGAGAAAATTCAGAAGAGGGAAAAAACGAGAAACAAACTGGCAACCATTTCTTTTCAGTTTCAAAGAGCCAGAGGAAAAAAAGCCAATGCTATAAAAACCAAACAAATTATCAGCCGCATGATTTCATTGAAGGTTACAATACTAACAATACAATACAAAAAGCACACATAAAGCTTCTCAGTCCTGATATAGCAAGAGACAACGAAATGGTACACAAAAACGCGAATAACAAAAGTGTTAAAGCTAAAAAGATTTAAACGCAAGTGTCAAGGTTGTTCAGTTGATGCCAAAAAATGCATACAGAAGTGTAAGAAGTTAGTTCTAGGTACAGCCTGTCTCAGAAGAACTGTCAAACGCAATAGGTCACCAAAATAGGCACTACAGTATATAAAATTATACACACCTCACAGAATAACACATACCGCATAGCAAAATTAAAAAATTAAAAACCGCATTGCAAAATTTAAACAATAAAAATCGTATAGCTTAATTGAAATATTGAAAACCTAAAATTATATTAATTGACAAGCAATTAGTTCTACGATCTTGAATATCGTTCAACTTTGATTACAGCTCAGAGCAATTTCACAAATAATTTTCAGTCTCTGCTAACAGCACATGCTACAAAATTCCTCCACTTGCAATTTAGGCTCGATTTTTTCCACCCCGCCACAAATAATAGAAGCTTATACAAAAGTTAAGCCAACAAATTTTGAAGCTAAATGTCAAACAGAAATCTGTTTCATTTCATCTAATCGGCGCCATTTTGTTGCGTAATTTCGAGTGAAGCTGGAAAAACTGGACCTTTGAACGCGACGATTGCCGTATAAAATCTTAAGTAGGCCTACACCTCAGCAATGACGTCATTTCGTCCTCTTTGTAAGGATTCGTTTCTAGTAATCACCCCAATGCAAGCTGAAATCGTTGTAAGCGTAAATACACTGTGTTGCTATAATAACTTTCAAGTTCAACGGCATGGTGTCAGATATGATTATTACACGTGGCGAGCTAAAAAAAACCGGTACCTCACTTTCATATCGCAGTTATCGCATTCTACAACTAGAACAAATATAAATTAATCTGCATTAAAGTCCAACAGCTTACCTCTCATGCATCCCGACAATCATCAAGATGTCCATGTTTTGTATCATCCCACACACTATAGTGTGTGAAAAATGTGATGCAATTTTTTTTTTATTATTGTTGTTTATGCTTTGTAAACACATGAACGCCACAAAATGGTCGAATTTTTCAATAAAGTGTCAAATTTAATCCGAGGTCACGACATCATCTCGCTCAGTCAGTGTCCTGAACGCCTAATCTAGTATTAATTTAACACGACGCCATTGGCCGCGGAGATCTATATCTCATATTTAAATAGTAAAGCTTGACTGTAACATCAAGCCTAAATAGTAACAAGTTAATGCCGAATTGGGAATGATCAAGTTGACATTTTGTCAACAACTTAAAACAAAAATTCATAGTTCAGCACAAATACATAATCAACTTCTAAAATTCATAACCTTATTTTTTTCCAACATAGACTATATCAATAATTTTTATCAAAAAAATGCAAAAAAGGCTGTTACTTCACTTTCGTTGACACAAATACATAAAAAACGATAACTTTTTGTTTTTGAACGGTAGTACTTCATAATAAAATGCAAATATTTTGCAGTACAAAATTCCTAAGTTTCAGTTCTTAAGAACAATTTCAACAAAGAATATCGACGCTATACCGCGTAAACAAGACTGCATAATTTATCTGCAGCGGCCATATTATAGTGGCCACACGCACCATTTAGTATCTGCAGCTGCCATATCCTGGTGCAAAAGTCACCACTTTTCATCTGCAACGGCCATATCATGGCGCACAAATACCACCTACGGTGCACCACATGCGCCACTTTTCTCCTGCAGCAGGCATATCATTCTGGCCCGATCCTCCGCACTCCCCTGCAGGCTGGCCGCCAGCTCCAGACAGCCCTGCCCCGCCTCCGTACGCGCCCCCAGGACCTCAGCCAGTGTGGCGGAGGGCCGAGACCCCGAGGGGGCTCCGGGCTGTGATCCCGAGGGGGTTCGCGCCAGGCTGCGCTGAGCGACGTGTAGGACAAAGTCGAGGAACCAGCCGACGAGAGAAAGGTCGTTCTTCTCGATGGCGCAGTGGAGCGGGGTCTTCTTGCCTCGTGTGTCCTGGAAAACAGATGTTTCCATATTTAGACGCAAACTGCTTAGGCATAAAAAAACTTGAACAGCGATGTTTCTATGTTAAACAGCCTGCAATATTGCGCAGGCATGAAAGAACGAACCGCGATGTTAAGACGAGATGAGACCGATGCAACACAGTGTAGCACTGCACTCTCACATCTGTTAGTAGTCCTTAAAGAAGTTCTAACTGCGATGTATGACAAAAGGTTAACAGAAAAGTTCTGATGGCAAAGAAACCGATTGTGCCTATTGCCTAGTGGACAATATCACTAGGAGCGCTGTGAGCGCGAAGTACGGTTCTATAGTGGACCATAGTGAGCCTTAGGTCGTTGAGCGGTTGTATTTTATTTCTTGAAATCTTTTTACCTCCTTTATGATAAATTCTAAATAAATAAATAGATAAAACAAATAAATAAACAAAGTGTACCTGTGAGTTGAGGGCCGCGCCGCGCTGTGCCAGCAGAATGAGGGTCGACTGAGAGTCGATTCGTTCTCCGGTCAGCAAGCTCGAGATGCGGTTACCGTGCACCTTCACCGCGCAGTGCACAGGGGTCTGACCTGCACCGACACACGCGCACAACTTGTATGCACGTCAGCATTCCGTACAAGAAATAAGTATTATAAAAATAACCAGACCTAAGTTTAGCCCTAACTCATAGACGTTTGTTTGTCTGTTCGTTGCTTAATGACACAGCGGCACACTTTGGCTATTTTAGTGTCAGACGAGAAAATAAATAATATACTGAAAGACACAAACAGCTACAAGCTCAATCATATACAGTCTGATAAAGGTGATGGCCTTGGGGAGTTTAAGGATCGTGACTCGTAACAATGACCATTAATTGCAGTTCAAAGAACTGCCTTCTTTAGTCGCCTTTCACGACTCTGGGCCTCAGATCTATTAGGTAGTTACCTTAGTCTGCAGGGGTTCAGTTTAATTAAAATACCAAATATAAAAATCTAGGCACATTATCTAATAATCATAAATGGCAGCGATCAAGCAAAAATAACTGGACACGGAAATGACATATCGACTCGCACCGTGCGAGTCGCGTGCGTTGACGTCAATGTTGCGTGCATTCAGCAGGTGGCGCAGAGTTTGATCCATGGCGACGCCGCGCTCCGCCACGTAGTGCAGGAGGTGGTAGCGGTGCGCCACGCCGCCGGGCAGGTGCTTGAGCAGCTGCACGTTGGGGTCTGCGCCGCGCTCAAGCAGCAGTAGCGCGATGTGAGGGTTGTTGAGTAGGACCGACAAGGCCAGCGCGGTCTGATACACACACGCGCGCAGGCATAGTTATGTACAGACGAATGTACCATGTACAGTAATATGTACAGCTACCCTTCACGATGCAGTCTGTGTATATACAAGCTGACGGATACAGGCATATATACTGACAGATAGAGGCATATACAGATAGATGGATACAGGCATATATAATTATAGACAGATATCTGGATACAGGCATATAAATGAACAATTGATTGATAATACGAATTGATAGTACAAATTGTAACATTAGGGGTGACTTTGAATAAACCTTATTTACTGTACTGCTAGCAGAGTCAACAATAACCTATGCTAAATGGCGCATTGATATGCGCAGTAGGTATTTTGCATCCATTAATGACTTAATTTATAGATTCTCTTATCATTGTTTATTGCTCTCTTCCTTCTTCTTCTTTAAACTCAGTTCCTGCAGTCCTCATCAGGGCGCAAAAGTCTAAGCCTGTGTGAAAAAAACGTCTAAACAAATAAATGGAAAGAAAGGCCATAAATTTCTAGTATAGTGATTCCGAGATGAAATGGTTGTAGGCTGATCCAATCCAATGTTGAAATAAAGAGAAGCGCCAAAATCATTATTCTGACCTCCTGGCGATGGTTGGCTGAAGTAAGAGCTTGCTGCAGCAGCCCCTCACGTTGCAGTCTGTGCAGCAGAGCCTCGACAAGCGTGTGTAGTCCTTTAACGACAGCCAGGCTAAGGATCCTGCGCACACCACAATAAAACAAGCGGTCTGAGATACTTTAAAAATAAACGGCTTATAAATGCAACTACCTCTGGTTGATGTTCGTAGGTCCCATTGTTCCAGCTGATGGTCGCTAGTGGTGATTTCGCCGTAGACTGGAAGGCATCGTAGGATCACTTGTGGCTGACGAATTTAAATCACCCTTGCCAAAGGGTGCACGAAGTGTCTCCAAATCTCGATTAGAATCGAGATTAGAATGGACAACTGCCGCACCTCATAATCCGAGACCAGCGACTTGAATCACTCGATCGCAATGCTTTGTCCTGCCACAACTTCCTCTGGTAACTAGGACTTACAAAATACAAGGTTATTAAATGGAGGCGATTCTAAAAAGACTGAATAAATATCGGTAATTGTCCACAAATTATGCAAGATCGGAACTGCGGTACCTGTAAATCTCGTAATCATCTATGGTCAAGACCATTGTCTAATATCGAAATAAACAATCAACAATACTGTGATCCTGACCCTCCATAGTCAGTACCATCTTCTCACGAGATTGAATGGATTTGGATTCGATCGGATTCTGGAAT
The DNA here is from genome assembly GCA_034695025.1 of Chamaedrilus cognettii. Lineage (NCBI taxonomy): Eukaryota > Metazoa > Annelida > Clitellata > Enchytraeida > Enchytraeidae > Chamaedrilus > Chamaedrilus cognettii. Next base: position 6,626 of record JAQIWG010005532.1, on the reverse strand, counting down.
TCAAATGGATCAATTCTCTCACGGGATCAAAAATCAATCGAAGGAATCAATTTTCTCATGGGATCAATCAATCGAATGGATCAATTCTCTCACGGGATCAATCAATCGCATGGATCAATTCTCGAATGGCAGCCATTGAAACCGACACTGTTAAATCCCACACAAGCTGTGCACAAAATAAATCCTTTACTTCAATTCGATTTAAATTACTCAACATCCGCATTTTGCAACACAAAATAATACTAGCTAGTTTAGAGTCCGTTTCGGCGTTCTAACATCACATTTTCAGAATATAAAAGCCTGTAATCTATTCCACGGGTTTCTCAAACCGCAGAAACAACGTGTAAATAATTTATTGAAATCTATACTGCTTGGCTACGTACGAATCCCCATCTGCATCCTGCTTGAGAAGCTGGTCCTTCGCTATGCCGGCCACTTGTCGGTAAACCTTGATATCCTCCTGCTGCATTTGTCTCGGCTGCTGCGACTGATGCTGCTGCACTGGCTGCTGCGGTGGAAGGTGCTGCTGCTGCTGAACTTGCTTGAGAGCCTGCTGCTGCTGAAGTTGCTGCTGCTGAATCTGATGTTGCTGCTGCTGAAGTTGCTGCTGCTGAATCTGATGTTGCTGCTGCAGAGCGTGCTGCTCAAGCACCTCCGACTGCTGTGAATGATGTGAATACACTTGCTGGCCGGTTAAACCCATCGGCCTCGACAGCAGGAGGGGCAGCCTTGTTCCTTGTTGGGTCGCACCGGCCACCGCCACCCTTTTGCGCTGCTTCGCCTGATCCACCACTTGCTGCTCCCCCTGAGGCCCAACTTGGTTTGGCCCTCGAAGCGTCGCCTGCTGTTGCACAACTTCCTTATTCGCCCCCGGATATTCCCCGAGTCGTGGCGCCCCCTGCAGGGTATGAAAGTGCCCCCCTTGAATCTGCACTCCCTGTGACGGTTCAACTTTAAACATCCCCGGATGAATCTGCCCCCCCTGAAACATTCCCTGTCGGCATCCCACTTGCAACACACCCTGTTGTAGATCACCAAACACTTCTTGTTGCACCCCCAAAATTTCTTGCTGCCTCATTTGACCCCCACCTATGAACTCCACCCCCGTCGAGCCCCCAAATACACCCCCCACTGCCATGCACTCCCCAGGACCTGGCACCCCTGGAAAACCCAGCTGAAACGCGTGATCACTGGAAAAACCCTGGGGTGCCATCCAGCACTGGGGTGCGATCATTCCCCCCGGATTGACAGAGTCGGAGGGCACGGATCGACGAGGGTTACCACTGGAATCGTTTCTTGAGCGCTGGGCACTCCCCGAACCCCCAGCGTGTGGCTTTGCGCGAGAAAGTCCAGTCTTAGCGGCCCCTGGGGAATAAAAAAATTGAACAGTTCACACAAAGAGTTTGCAGATTATGGTCTGCAATAATATATATTATCTGTTCTTCAGTACGCACGCTTCAAATATTTGAACATTAACTTCATTAATAAACTGTGTTTCTTCCTTATTGTGACCTTTCAAATGTGGTTGCCGCAAAAATATGACAGTCCAGTAAAAAAATCATTCCGTCAAACAGCAGCGCACTAATATAAATCTGTCAAAATATTTGAAATCGTCTGAAACCTTTTCATGTTGTAGTTTCAAATAAAGCAATAGGCTCTACCGATGCGCTAAAGCATTCAAAGGCCAACAGCAAATGAGCATTTTTCTATATTTACAAGGGAATATCCCTCAAGAATACTTTGGCATTACGACAACTACGGCATTACGATATTACTACCGCTATATAAATAAATGCATCCAAAAAAAACCTGGCATAATTACGGGTATCACAAGTTTTCCAAATATAAATAACGCATGAAAAAAGCTGGTTAGATGAAAATGCATTGATAGCAATGAAACACAGAGCAGTGGTTATCAAACTTTCTCGCCTGGCGACCCCCCAAGAGGGTAAATAAAGCATGGCGACCCATCATGACATTGACGGTTCAGAATATAATTATTCCAAGACGATCTAAAGTGACAGAATGCGTAAATCATTAGCTCAGTACAATTGTGGTAGTGTGAACTGGCTATGCTACTTGGATAGAAATGTTCATTTTCCATTTTTTTGGGTTTATCAATAAATCAATAATTTCAGATATTTGACCCTTTTCGATTTTTGCCTGATTTGGTATCATACCTCTGCCGCTCTTGCATCTGGCTGTCGTCTGCGCCGGAACAGCCATGTCAAACCCCTCGCTGTCCGCCCGCGCTTCCTCTACGCTCAGCGGCACCTGCGTCCCTGCCGGCGGTGTCGGCACGGTCTGCTCCGACACCGCCGGAGGAATGTTCCCGCCCGTACCGTCTCCATACTGCAGCATCATCGCCTGCACCGCGTCGGGGTTTTCCGCTTCATCCCCGTCGTAAATTCCGCTCTCAGGGGAGAGAGTCGAAATGCCCTCTGGGCTCGTCGAAAGGCTCGTTCGGCCAGCTGCGGACTTGGTGATGGAGCAGCGGCCGGTTTTGAGCGCTCCTTGAGAGCCAGGGTCATTCATGCGCCGCTGACCGCTTGGCCGCGGACTAGGCTGAGAGGAAGTGGACGCGACGGATCGGGGATTGGCAGGACTTGCAGCGTAAGAAGAATCGACCGGCGATGTGGCATCAAAGTAGCCGGATGAGGCGGGCGACATGGCTGCGAACTGGCTTGGCGATGTGACTGCAAACTGGCCTGTTGATCCAGCTGCATAGATGGTGGGCTGGGCGTTTTCATCCTTTAGAGTCTGGTTTGGTAATTCATCCAATGTTCTGAGAACGTCATCGGTTAGATCGACAAGGGGGTTGACACTATTAAGCAGTTCAACAATGCCAGACTCATCTGCTAATACAGCGTCTGCGTCTAAAATGGCTTCGTTTGAATTCGTTTCGGTGGGAAACAACTCATTGAAGGAGTCCAGATTTTGGAGAAGAGCAGGATCAAAATCATTGAAGGCCGTCTGCAGAAATTCCTCGATTTCCGTCGGCTCCGTTGGGGTTCCCCTCGTCCCATCGCCGTCAAAATTAAGCATCGTTGAACTCCTACACTGGGCGGCATTGAAGGTCATGCCATTCTGGGTGGGGTACGTTGAATCATCAAAAGTCGAAACCCAAAACGAGTGTGGCAATTGCGGCTGAAAATTTGGCTGCATCGTGGGATACTGCCCCGAAGAAAAACCCATACCAATCTCCGAGTTAAAGTCAAATGCTAACATTTCCACACCACCATCTGCCACCCCGCTTGAGTTCTGCGACACACCTTTGTATAAACCGCAGCTTCTCGTCGTCGGATAAACGCTTCCTTCCGACATCAAATCAATCCCATTCATTAGCTGATCGTTCCGAAAACTGTCGCCTCTCATCATCCCTTCTCCTCCCGGGGGCACCTCCCCCCGCATTGGCTTGATGTATTTCAGCGACACGTCCTCACAGTCGTCCCTGCGTGCCTTGCCGCCGATGGCGCGATACGATTGGTCCTCATTGATCATCAAATCACTAAATTCGCCAGGATTAAAAGCAGGGAGGGAATGATCCACAAACTTTGTGCTTAATTCGCCTACGCCGCGAGTGTTGCGAGGTCGAACGACGCGTTTTCCCCCCTGGGGTCCTCGGGCTATCAGACCCTCGATGTCTGATTCTCCCTCGTTTCCATCGCTTCCCTCGACCTCCAACCTGAATTCTTCTTCCGATCCGCTCTCCTCGTTTTCCTCCACTTCCCTGCGAGCGGCCGGCTTCTTCCGATGCTCCGCTAGTTCCCGACCGGCTGCCGACGAATCAGAATTGAGCCGCGTTTTCGGGTCAAATTCTCGCACAAGTTCAACGACCATCGTCGCGACTTGGCTGCTTCCACTGCTCAAGTCGTTTTCACTCATTACTACGTATTCCGACGATGAAGATGATCTCTTTGAAAACGTATCCAGCGGAATAGTTTCCAATACTACTGCTTCCACTGAAATTGTATCCACAGGAATTGCTTCCACTATGGTTTCCACTTTAAGTTTCTCCGCGTGATTACTGGTTTCAATTGGAATAGCCTCTACCATTACAATTCCATCATTTCTGACGGAATCTCCGGCGCGCTTCTTTTTGTTCGATTCTGATGACTCCTTCGGGTCGGCTTCGCCATTGGCTTCACCTAGTCGGACTCGAGCTATGCGGCTGCTTAGATCTTCAATATCAGTACTCAGCTCAGGCGGAAGTTTCTCATCAGATAAACCTGAAGGTTGCTTCATGTCAGAGCAGATTTCTTCACCTTTGGCGTCAGTTGGACTACTGGTGCTGTTTTGTGAAGAAGTGGCCTCGAGCTCTGTCATCGCTTCGATCTGTTCCTTGTCCCTCATGGCTTCAGGCGTACTGCCAAATACAACCACTTTAATTTCACATCAATTCGTCCTGACTCGTAATAAATTGACGCATACAGTCGATTAAATTTGGACTATTTGTAACTATTTTGTTTGATGCGCGATTAGCGAATGCTTATGGTTTATTCTATGTACAATAGTTCTATGGACGTCATATCGGATCGCATGAAAAGAAGGCTTCATTATCTGGATTCATTAAAAAATAATCACTATCGTACGTTGACCGGTCGATTACAGTATTACGGATGTAATACATGGCTTACAAATAAAATATACCTTTATCTAAATCGCAAATTATTCAAATAACTAGCGGTATTTATGAAATATGAGCCTTACTCATTTCATCAAAATATCATGACAATACCCGCTTAGCCTATGCCATTCCAAAGTTCCATAAACATAAGCGACTTATTAACCACATATCCTAGTCACTAAATAGTGTATATAATATCATACTATAATTATATAGTGTATATAAATCAAAAGTTTACCTACAGGCAAGTGCGACACAAACTGTCAGCTCTGATTTTACGGGAAGATTCGGCAAGAAAGTTTGATTTGATTTCGATTAGCCTAAATTTATTAAGCAATTTTATGATGGCAGATAATTATATGCGATTAGGAAAAGCTATCTGGATTCAGTGACCCCATTAGAGGTAGAAAATCGCAATTTTATGTTGCTAAATGATTAAACATTATTTATATAATACAGCCTAAGTGCAATTTAATCAATTTCATTGATAAAACATTAACTATTTATTATTTAAAAATAGCTTCAATTATGCTGTCCTTTTTCAAGACACTTTTTTTATAACCGAGCTCAAAGTATCTAGGTTATTATTGTAGTAAAATTGCTCTATTCAGTTTCGCGAGAACCACGTTATAACCAGGAAGTAAAATCTGTTATCTGATTGGTCAGTCGGACATACGAAAATTCCCAGCGCCAAATTTCCCAAAGTTCTTCCTAGCTGCCCTGGTATTAGCTGGCTGTATTAAAGTGATCAGGGGAATTTCCCTATCTCATCCGTTTTCCAGTTTAGCGCAGCGCAGCAGCGTAGGCGGTGGTGGGCCTACGCCACTGACCTATTAAATAAGTGGCCTAAATGGCCTACGCATTGTTTGGCCAAGGACGTCTGAATGCTGACGTCACCGTGCACGTGCAGTTTGTAGCTTTTTAATGTTTACGTGGCGGGAGTTGGAGACGATCAACTGATCGATCGATCAGCTGTTTGATTTAGATATTGAGCGCTGTGGTATAGTAAGGAGAAGGTTTTTGGATCAGTTTTTGACGTTGTATGATTGATGACTATGAACTAGAGAGTGACATGGGGAAGCTTTTAGCGCCCCAACCCTCAACCGAAATTTAAAATTTCTCCCCTCCCCACAGCCGGCAAACCAATTTTAAATGTCATACCTTCCCGTTCCACTCCCCGCAAAGATCGTTCCGCTTCCCTCCCTATTCCCGCAATTATTTTGAATATAGATAGACATAAGCGTCATTACTGGGAAGGGGGGGGGTCCAAGAATGTATGATACTCCAATAATTTGAAAAAACTGTTTTGATCAATCAATATTTGAATGTGCGTTATTCTAACTTCATTTAGGCCTATGTACAACTCTATATTTTAACGTTATTTTGGACTTATTCACATTTTATTTTTGAACCCCCCAAATATTGAGACCAGATTGACGTCCATGTAGGCACACAGACACTACTATGGTGATACTGCATCTTCTAGCTTTCTGAGGGGGGGGGGATATTTGAGGACGCAGAGGGAGAGGCGTTGAAAGAACGCATCGCTCGGTGTTAATATAGGCTAGATAAGGCTAGTCTATCAAAATTTCACACGGGCATCGGCATATTTGATCGGACCACGCATTCTCGCATTCTGGCATTCTCGGCATAAACATCTGGGAGCATCCCTACATGGCAAAGATGCCCAATGATGCTATAATCACTGTCTCTGCCGAGTGCCGAGCATCCTGTCAGCGCCTCCCGCCGTCTTAAGTTGCAACACGCGCAGTAGTTTCTTTCGGCAAAGTTAGTTCTGTTTCATTCGTCAGTAATCAGAAGTTGCTTGTTGTAACTCGGAGTCTCAGACTGTCAGACAATGACCGATTAAAATTATTGCTTCATAATAATAATAATAATAATGATTTCACGTCCGTTTCATCGTCTGGCGACCATATCGGGGACGCCCTCCTGGCAACACAGGCATCATCCCTAGTCCACCCAGGCTGAGATAGACACC
>JAQIWG010005531.1:0-14419 GCA_034695025.1 Chamaedrilus cognettii | reverse complement strand
CACACACACACACACACACACACACACACACACACACACACACACACACACACACTTTCCTGGAAGGCTTCTCACGCTGTCCCCATTACCCCCATGGAGTCAAAGCAAAACCTAGGGCACCACTAGACCGCGAGTGTGTGCTGGTATATGTGTATGTAGTATGATGGACCAGTACTTTGCAGCTAAAGAGCGAGATGACCGCATTATTAAAATGCTAATTGTTACATGAATAAAATGAATGATTGTTACACGTGCAAATGATTGTCGTGATGTCGTGCAGTCATCTGTGCGTACTTGTTATTTTTACACGCGCAGTTTTGTGTTGCAGCTCCCGACAAGCCTGTCATCGAGGGTCTGGACACAGGGGACGACTTCATGCTCGTGTCCTGGAGACCCTCCTACATTGAGCCGCCTCGCAACCCAGCCAGCTTCTACTACATCGAGAGCAAGCCACAGGGTCGCAGCTCCTACGTTTATATGTTGCTCATTTAAGTAGGCTATTAACTAGGCCAGGCCTGTGTAGTACCTATTGTATTTTGTGATGTGCTTTTATATATTTCATTTATCGATATAAGATGTGATATATGAAATACCATATAAATCAGATGCTATGATCTTTAATTTATATATAAATTTCTTTTCAAACTCTGGTTGTTAACAATAACAGTCTAATGGCAATAATCAAAATTTGGTATCCGTTTTGATATAAAAAGCAGCTTCTGTAAGATTGAAATATATAAATACAGTCTTCCAATGATGCAGTCAGTCAGTGAGCGGAGAGAAGGGTATCAGTTGACTAGTTGTTTAAGGGCGCTTTAGTTAACTTTATTTCGCTGTGCAGACGCTGAGAACTGGACCCGGGTGAGGTCAGACGACGGGTGGCACCGCGTCAACGTGACGGGGCTCAACTGGGGCGACACCTATCAGTTTGCCGTCATCGGCGTCAACGGCGCCGGCCAGCAAACCACGTCCGACGTCAAGACCGCCGCCGTGGGCGTCCGGCCAGGTTTGAGGTGTTGCGGTGTAGCATGGCTAGTCTACGGCTTACAAAAATTTGATTGATCTCCTTAAGAATGTGGAATTGGCTTATGCCCTGTAATGCTGGAACAATAAACTATTGAAATTTTATACAAATTAAACGTCATTTCTATGGTGAATTTTATAAGCGTAACGGTTTTGGTTCATTATAAAACATATGTATCTTTAATTTTCAAGCCTTGTCATAGATCATGAAGAGTTTGATTGAGATAATTTTAATTAGTTATCGACTTAAATTTAAATAACAATTTGAATGTATATGTGTATATAGCATGTTTTATATTTTAGTTGGAATTAAGTTGAGCTAGCACTTGATTTTGAGGTGAAATTTTTGAGGGTGTTTTATATTGACATCACCGTGCGAGCTCATTAGAATTGGAATTTTCTGAGAGGTTGATTTGCTAAGCTCAATACTTTTTTTCGCTTTGCTTATATGTATATTTGTACAAAATATCTTTGCCGACTGATATTAAATATTTCATTATGGGGTATGAGCTGGAACAAATTCGACTTGAATGATGTTGTTAGATCCAGTTCTGCATAGCTCGGCCTCAGCTGGCTGGTTCCTCGGCCTCATGATCGCCATCGCCATTCTCCTTCTTATACTCATCATTCTTTGCTGCCTCAAGTGCGGCCGACAAGGAAAATACCCAGGTGACTAGTAGCGTTTATTTTATCTACTCTTCTTCACTCTTTTAAATTGTGTTGAATCTTGTTTGCTTAAGAGGTTAATTTAGAGTTCTTGTTCTCGTATAAATGTGCTGTATATGTTTGTTTAACGCGTGACAAAAAAATTCCTTTCATGACGTTAAGAATTATAGAGCTGATTCAACACAACTCAAACTTTGTTAATAGTTAACTTCTTAGTTGATTTACGTATAAATGCTTGCAAGAAATTCATTCTTGTATGATGTTTTGTCTGGTGGACAGCTTAATTCATTCATTCTCAAGCAATGCGTATTTCTAATAAATGAGCACAAACAATATTTTTTTGTTGTGCATGCTTTAATTTAGCATGTTCCTCATTGTGTTTTGCTGCCATGTATTGTAGTCCTGGAGAAGGAGAGATTGCATGGCTACACACCTGAATCCGAACCACAGTTTGGAGAATACAAGATAGGGTCGGTTATCGAGAAAATTTATTAAAATATTTGCCTACAGGTTGACTACCGATACTATCAAACCTATCTCTTATCACTGAGTTATATGACATTATTTTGTGCTATGCATTTGATAATTCCTAAGATTCTGCACTGCGTCCAGTTATTTTTGAATTGGCAATTGTTATTAGAGTGATGTGATATGGTTTAACTTTTTTGTAGACCTGAAGCCTTGCACTGGCTTATTGTCTTCGCCTTCACTTTAGCTGCGCTTTCTAGGACACGTAGCTGTTCTCAGTGACTTCTTCGGTCGTTGAAGCGGACTAAATCCCGCCATTGTTTGGTCTGTGTGCTGCAGGGGGGCGCTGCGGTCCAACTCGCTGGACAGCGACGTCAAGCCGCTCGACAGCGAGACTAACAGCCTCGACGACTACGACGACACCGACCCGAACAAGTTCAACGAAGACGGCTCCTTCATCGGCGTCTACGGGTCCGGCAAGAAGTCGTCGATTGAGTACGACCCCAACTCAACCTTTGCGACCTTTGTCTGACCTCTCGACCCTTGCATGAACCTTGGCGGGTGAACTATCTGACAGTGGTGTGTAAAGAACGGCAGCGTTGTGACTGAGTTGTGTTCAGATTTGAGTTATGAAAATTAGGTTCTGATTGAGCGATGGATGGTGTATCGCTTTGTCAGATATGTCGTGTTGTGCGTCTTGTTAAGTTGTCGTACGTTACAGATTATGTAAATGCAGCATTTTCAACCGTTTCTGTTAAATCGCTGGTAAGTCCTAAAAAATGTTCTTCTTTTTCAACATTTTGCTATGCCACAGATATTTTATTCTTCTTTTTTCTTGCGTCTGTCGAGAATTAGAGCAGTTTCCAAAAGTATGAAATAATAATTTTTATATTTAAGTTTACAGGCTAAACGTTGTGTTTTGTACAGTGTGAATCGCACTGTGTTTATCGTTACATTGTAGTGGTTTCACTCGTGTGCTGTAAAGTTAATCGTGGATATTAACTGCCATTTGCGTGTAATACGTATAGTGTGTCATTGTTAACCGGAATTGTAATATGACGTTTAGTAGTTGTTAATGTGCTTCAAGGCTAGCAATGGCCCATGCTGATTGGCTGACGATGTAGTTGTTAGTTAATACACCGTTGAATATCGTAGAGCTCTTATGTGTGAAGGAAACTTTCGTGGGACAGTGAACATGGTGCCTGGAATCTATCGCATTAGTTTTAAGAATGATTAACTCCTGCGCGCAACTGTTCATCTGTTTTTAACTAATGTCGTTAGGTACGATTTAATTTTGAGCAATGTGACTGACAATCATTATGTTGCAATTAGTTTAATTGCCAATTATATGAGAGAGATCCATTATGATTTATTTAAGATTGGTTGAAAGCTTAGCATTCTGGATTATTTTTGTTCGTTATAATTTTTGTTGCGTTTGTGTCGCATTGATTTTGTTTTCTTTGTTGACCGTATGTGGCGAGTCACTGGTGCTAAATGTTGCTAGATTGTATTGATGTTTCGTAATTTTCGTTATTTTGTGTACAGCTTTACGCAAAAACAGAGAAAAGTAGAAATGCTGTCATGTTAATGGAATACACATGATACATGATACACATGAGATGTATATGATACATTGTCCTCCTATACTCTTTAATAATGCTTTGTAACTGATATATCATGCATTTCAAGCCGATGAGTTGTCTTCAATAGCGAATTTGACCAGTTGATTTATGATTTATATTCTGAGATTCATTGCGCATTGTACATTGTACAGAAAAATCATTATCTAGTCGTCGAAACACAATTTATGATGCTTGCAAACGACTTTTAAACAGATATGTGACCTGAATTAGTTTTGCTTGTTTTTGTTTTGTTAACTCTTGTTTCAATCGTTTATGAGTATTTCTATTTGTGTTCCGTAATTAAGTGTTAATTTGCATTGTGCGATCTCTATGTAGTATGCCTAGGTGACTTTGATAAATAGCGTGTTACAAAACAGCTTCTCATAATAAATTTGATAGTCAAGTCAATTCAGTTCTACTGGCTCGTGGGAATTATGCCGAAGTATCAAAACAGTGCAGGTGCTTATTTAAGAATTTCATATACAGCATAATTATGTAGCCTGCAATTAGGCCTAGTTAAGTTAGCTAGTACTAGTGAATTTTGCGATGTCACTCAGTGTGTTCAATACGTTTGCAAATCTCCATGCAACTTTTTGATACTTTCATTTTAATAGTTGATCATGAACTGCAGCGTGGTTGAATATAGCATTTTCTTAAAGTTGCTGTAGCCTACTGTACTACTGTAGCTTCTCGGCAACTGCTTTTCTCACAGCGTTTCTTTTGTGGCAAGAATTTTATGGCATATATCCCTGTACTGGAAATGACTATTGGCTTCTTTTCCTCTTTAAAATTTTAAATTCTGAAACAATCTGAACAGCAAACAATCTGAACATTTTGGTCTGTTTTCGTTCTGTGTCATTGATTTGTTGTACTGGAAGTTAAATCCATGCGTAAAGTCAGTTATTTTGTGGTATATAGTGGGCTGCTATAAAATCTATATGTAAAGTCAGTTATTTTGTGGTATTGTAGCGGGCTGCTAATATGCTGCTTTTTTACGAACCAAAAATCTCTGCAAAATTAATGAACTTAACTGGAAGCTTGCTGAAATTTGTCCTATTGCCTAGGCTGATGTGAAGAATATACTACTGAGCATGTTCATAAAATCTTTCAACAGCTTTTAAAAAAATCATTTGATTTAAAATGACAAGCTTTGTGCTGTACGTTGCAGCATTGACGCTGTTATTCTATTTAAAATAATGGCCTAGACTCTAGAGCCAGTTTCTGAAATGATCCAAAATTCAGGACAATGGTCAATTAGAAAGAATCTGGTCACACCAGTGTCGTAATGATTTATGTTCAATAAAAATTTAAAATGTAAAAATCATTCTTAAAGTATGTTGTCTGGGTTACACCGAATTAGGCTGTCACCAAAATTGTACTACGGATTTAGCATTGGTTTCTGAAAGGTAGTTAACAAATAAGAAGTTGAGAAACTAGGCTAAAAACAATGTTCAATCTAGTTCGTGGCCTATAGGACGCATACGTGTGAGTGGACAAATAGAACAATGCAATTCGTCGAGCTTGAATGTGATCCCTCTAGCAAGTAAGTAGTTTTACTGGTGGTACCTTATTTTTAGATACCCGATAGTTTCACCATTGACAAGTGACAAGTAGCCTATAATTCTTATTGTTGATGCCCATTCCGGGGTCCAACGTTTCCATATAGGAGAGATGTTTTCTGTTACTGCCGTACAACCTAAGCCATGCTTACATATTTTGCATTAATGATTATTTTAGACTTATTCGTGCATGATTTTCCCTTTCGAACTTCCTTACCTGACTATTCCTGTATATTCTAGTGTAGCCTGCCAATTATTGCTATCATTGCTATCATTGCCAACCAGTCACACATTGTTAGTGTCTTTGTGAATCTATGTGATTTAAATGTTATTTTATCCAAAGTGACTGTATATGTTATGTTGTCAAGGGTGATGAACAAGCGCGCAAGGCCCGGTCAGGCATACAGACCCACCGAAGGGGAGCATATTGCCAACATGATCACTCACGGGGTATCTATGCCATCTTTGTTCTGCATCTATTTTCGTGACTCGATGCTAAATTTTAGGAATTTCTTGGCTATTAACAGAATTCTAATATTGTAAACTTTTTTGAAATTTTCTGAAGACTTCATGACATTATGTTTAAACTATAAATCCTTCTGGATCTTGTTAAATTGTATGCTTAAGATGCAATAATTATTATCATCTGTATATATTCTGTATGCTTAACTTACTGTAATGCACCAAAAATATGTCCTACTCACGGACATGGAAAAAACATCATTTGCCTGAATCTTAGTGGCTGTGGCTTTAAGTCCAGTTCATTCTGCTGCAATCATAAATTCCTAACCTTGCTGTCTGTCAGTGCATCTCCCGATGCTGCAATCATGACCTATAAAATCACGGTTGCGTGCAGCTGTGGGTGCTGCCGAGTGTGGCCGGGCTGGTGTGGATGCTGCACCTGTCGACCTCAGTTGTGCAGCGTGTCATCGCGCTCACGTACGGCGCGTCCTTGCTCGCACTCTTCTCTGTCTCCACAACCTTCCACGTTCTTGCGTACTGGGACGGCGGCAAGCTCAGGTATCGTTACTTCTTTTTTCTTATTTTTATCTTCTTAAAAGATTTTTGGGTGATCCTTCCGATTACGTATTGGGATGGAAAAATTTCACACACCTGTGTTCGAGACTCGTGAAAACCTAAAATTAAATTCTTTTGATGCTATGAATAGCTCGCGATTCCATATTTGCTCATTCTAATGCGTTGTATGAAGGAATGCATTTTTTGTATACTGTTTTGTTGAAGGTGTCGTTAGTTATTACTTTATGTTTATAATTTTTTTCTTTTTGTAACTTTTTCAAGCATCTTAAATACTTGCTGCATCAGAACTGTTACAGTTACAACTTATAGGGTTGCTAATTGGTGACAACGTACAGGGTTGCTAATTGGTGACAACGTGCAGGGTTGCTAATTGGTGACAACGTGCAGGGTTGTCAATTTTTGACATTTTTATGGCCAGAAATTAAATGTGTTGTAGATACCAGCACAGACAAAGGGTTTTTTGTGAGAAAAATTATATTTTCAATTGATAAATCAGTGTGATAATAAAATTGTGAACTGCATATATATTTTTATTAATTTTAGATTTAATGATTTTTTTTAATTTGCGTTTGCCAGGAAGGTCAGCTCCTTAGACGGTACATTGCATTACCTGTGCATTCAATTACTTACTAAATATTTAATTGAGCTCAGGTTATAAAACTTGGTTAGGCGAAAATATTCTGTTTCGAATGCATTGTTGACTCGTTGCCAAGCTGATTTTATGACAGTTTTAAATCTGAATTAATTAGCGCATTCATGATTATAATAACATTGCTAAGGTATTTGAAACTGTTGCCTTTGGAGTCATTTACACAATGATCAATTAAGATAACTACAATTGCTTGTAGTGCTGGTAATGATTAAATTGACATTGAGGAACACCCTGTCATGGTGATTTTGTAAGCAATGATTTTTTCGGGACTGGCTCAAGATTACCAGTGCTCTATTATAACATTGAATAAATTAATAGGATGCGTTTTTGCTACTGGAACTTGAGAAAGGACAGAGGCCACTTGTTAGCCTGGAGTCAATAGTTACTGTCAATAGGATGCCCTAGTTTTGACAACCGATATGGAGGTCAGGTGTCATTGTCATTTGACTTGATGATGATTCATGACAGGGCTTTGTGTCTGTTGACCTTGTGCATGTGCACCATACAAACACTAACTTGTCAAATGGGCGCTACCTTACTTATAGAGTACATATTGGATCAATGGTCTTGATCCTTTGTTAGATCCATGGCCTTTTTTTTAGGGTTAATTGTTCAAATTGATAGAGTTATTTGGATTTTAAATTATCTCAGAACAAAAATGATATCACGACCTAATCAGGTCTCGTAAATTATATCTTAGATCTAATTTAAATTTGCTATTATTTGATAGTTATACGAATAATATGATATCATTCACATGCCCTTCGATTGAACAACTGGCCCTTGGTTCATGAGATCATGCAGTTGGTTCTACAGATTCATGAGAATGATTCAAAGAAAAATAATTTAAAATTTGAAACACTGTTACTATATATGTCTTACTTTTTATTTGCATTTTGATAAATACATTAAATTATCGCTCGATGGTGTTGCAGAAAGCTGAGAGATTGGTTTCATGTTGGTGATCGAGCGGTCATCTATGTCTTCATCGCTGCTTCCTACACACCTTGGTTAGTACTGAAGGTTCAGTTCTCGCTCAGGATTGAGAGATGTACATTTTTGTTGTGATTCATAAGGAGTATTGTGAGTATTGAGAGTAGATGCGGTCGAGTTGGCTAAGTTGACAAGTTGGTGAAGTTGTAGGTACAATGAGAGTAGTGACTGGACTAGTGGACTAGTGGTATGTATATATTTAAAAGATTCGTTTACTGATATTGAATAAATATTATGTCATTTGCACTCAATATTGATGAAACAGATTTCTGTAGCATAGCTATTCAAATCGTAACAATTTTTGAGCCTGAAAGTAAACGATCAACGAATGTATTGTAGCGGCGCCGTTTGACCAAAATAATGGCATGAACAATCTAACTGGATCGTGGCTGCTGGATCGTGGCTGCTTTATGTCCTGCCTATGACAATTTATTATCTTCGGGCAATAATAAATTATATTTATATTTTAAATATTAAATTCTAAGGTCTTTTTGAATGTTCAGGTTGACACTGAAGGAGTACAACGGGTCAGCAATGTTTGTGCTCTGCTGCGTGTGGCTCGCAGCCATTCTTGGCATCATCTACCAGTACACGTTTCACGAACGGTAAACAAGCTAATTGTTGGTAGTTATGTGTGGATTTTGTTTTAAAGGTAATGAGCCTGAGGTCTATACAACATCTATCTTTACAGCAGTGAAGTAATCTTGAAAACGGTTAACATTGGACCGGATTTCAGAAATGAGTTTGATGTCTCAGTACAAACAATACAGTCTTATCTATATTTATAAGGGCTCTGGAGCATATATGCAATTTTGTAAATGTGTATAAGCTTTTTGCATCAACTTTGAGCTTTTTGAGTTTTTTCAAATAGCCTACAGCGCTCTGTTTTAAAAAAGGAATTTAGTCTCGGCAAAGACAATTAAATACTGTCTTGCATTTTACTATCCATTAGTTTAATTACTGTAGTCGTTGTTTTATCGAGGATTTTTTATTGTCTTATGAACGATTATTTATTCATTCACAGCTATCGATCATTTTGACTATTCATCGGCTTTGAGTTAACGTACCCCTATGGGCGCTTAATAAAGAACAACACGGTTCACTTAAATTGTAGGCTAGATTTGAATTATAATTAATGACTAAATGTAAGATCGAATGGCCTAGTGTTTCATATCATTTAGTGACTAGATGAATGACAGAAAGTTGTTCAATGTGGTGTTAGGTACAAGTGTCTGGAGATCATATTCTACGTTGGTCTCGGAGTGCTGCCGTCACTGATCGTCCTTGAGATGGTAGGTCTACGTAGCATTGCGATATAGTGTGCATACGTATTTGTGTATTATGTATATTGTGTGTATATTGTGTATTATGTATATTGTGTGTGTATTGTGTTTGTATTGTGTATTGTGTATTATGTATATTGTGTATGTATTGTGTATTATGTATATTGTGTGTGTATTGTGTATTGTGTGTGTATTGTGTATATTGTGTGTGTATTGTGTATGTATTGTGTATGTATTGTGTATATTGTGTGTGTATGTATTGTGTATTGTGTATTATGTATATTGTGTATGTATTGTGTATTGTGTATTATGTATATTGTGTGTGTATTGTGTGTATTGTGTGTGTATTGTGTATATTGTGTGTGTATTGTGTATTATGTATATTGTGTGTGTGTATTGTGTATGTATTGTGTATATTGTGTGTGTATTGTGTATATTGTGTGTGTATTGTGTATATTGTGTGTATTGTGTATTGTGTGTGATGTATATTGTTTGTGTATTGTGTATGTATTGTGTATTGTGTGTTATGTATATTGTGTGTGTATTGTGTATTATGTATATTGTGTATATTGTGTATGTATCAAGCATGTATCTATATAAGTATTTAATATACATGGTGTAGAAAACGTATGTCATGATAATAATATATATCAATGATATGGCGTACCAAATATATTGCAGATCTTTTAAGTAATTTTGATGTAAGGACAGTTAAGTAGTCAGTTCAAGCAGCAATGCGTATTAAATAATATATCCAGTGGTGAGTTTGTCTTTAATGTTTTATATCAGTTTAAACAAATTATATTTGCTTATATTTGGTAACCTTCAAGTTTCAATTATAAATCCCCTTATAAGTCTCTAGAAAAACGTGTCTTTTTGCGTAGTTGTGCACTGTGCAGTACGGATTTGAATTTTGTTTTCTAATTTGAGAGTTCTAGAATTTATCTAGAATTATTATGGCATGATTTTGTAAACTAGCCTGTATATTATTATCTATTATTATTATTTAGCTGTACATTTATATTGTGATGCAGTGTTTATGAGTTTCAGTATATTGGTGAAACGACGCAATACTGTAAAACATGAATTTTTTGCTGAATGTTATTTTGGCGGTTTGCGTTTCAGAAATTTTGCTGCACTTAATTTTGGCATTTTTGTTATACATAGCTTCTGCAATCTGCAGCTTTATTTTTGCCCATATCACGAAATTCGCCAAAATTACATGCACACAAAAATGTCATGTCTTACAGTATATTATAATGACACACGTATTGTGCTGTGCAGAGGGAGAGCTCCGGGCTGCACGAGCTCGCGCTGGGCGGAGTGGTCTACATCGCCGGGGTCTTCTTCTTCAAGTGTGACGGGGTCATTCCATACGCTCACGCCATCTGGCACTGCTTCGTGTTCCTCGGCGCGGTGCTACACTTCAGTGGGGTCTGCAGACACCTGCTGGGCCCCTACAGCGGAGCGCTCCACTCTCAATTCACTGACACATAACCGCCTATCGCGTCCGTCAATCTGTAACAAAATCCTCTCTTAGTTCTTTCTATGTTTATTGGTTGGTGTATATTTTATGACATTTCTAAATAAGCATGATGCGAAGCAATGAAGTCAAGCAAGGATTTGTAGAAGGGTTTACGTCTGCGCCTGGTTCCAAACAAGCTATCGATAAATGAATAAGGAATAAAATGCAAGTAAGTTGAAAACGTTGCCATCTCAGGTTACCCTATGCTTTGTTTCATTGCGCGATTGTTGCTCATGGTTGTGTGCTGCTTATAAAGTGTAAATTATGAGTTTCATTTATTCATTATTGTATTCTTTATGTATTGTAGTTGTGAAGCATTAGGATAAGGAAGTTATTAGTAAGTTTGTGAGCTGCAGCCAGCAGAACGATAGACAGTAATAAAATCTGTTTGTTGTCAATGAAAAATTAATAAATTCTTTAAAATTTAACACTTGATGATTGTAGAAATAGATCTATGACCACTTTGTTGATGATGTCGATATTCAACAAACAATGTATCTCAACTTTTCTTCATGACGACATCATTGCCTTCAATACATGTTCATGTATGAACTTGTGTGATCTCTTCATGTTTTAAGGCCGGTTGCTAGACTTTGATTTGAAGTGCGATTTTATTTTGTAGTCCAAATTAACCAATCAGATTATTCGATACAATTCTTTCATATATTTTCATCGGTTAATTCGGACTATGAAATAAAATCGCACTTAAAATCAAAGTCTAGCAACCGGCCTTTAGTGCTATCACTAAATGAAGTGAAGGTGATCAGCGTTTTCTCCTTCGACAGTTTGTTGTGGTGATAATTGAATGTGTTAACCTTCAGTCAGATTTAAAAGTGACGTTGTTATTTGATGCGTTGACAATGCCATACAGCTTGTGTCGTCGATTCTTTTGAAGCGCTTTTACATTTATAAACGCCATCGATTAGATGAATATTTGTGCGTGAACGAGAGACTTGATCGTACTCATGCTCTATCTACATCCTGTGCTGTACTATAAATGTTTTTTGCGTGTTTTGTCAGTATTATCGATGATGCTGATTCTGGCTGGTATATTCAGTATTGGTTTCCCAACTAGTTTACTATTTTAAATAACTTGATATTAATAATGGTATCAGAGTTAATCCAATAGGGTGCTAATAATTGTGTGTCTCTGAGTCTACACAATATCTTCTGCAAGCTCGTCTAATATTAGTTGCAGTATAGAATAAATCATCATTTTTTGACTTTACTATATACCTTGCTAAAAGTTGTAGTTTGATAGCTATAGTTTTTTACTGCTGCTCTATTGGGTTAATGGTGGATTTCATGAACAAGTATTAGAAAAGAGATTCAGATCGAGCTGTAGATCGATCAATCAACGCCATTATGCCATGGTTGAATCTTGAACTCTGGTTGGTTTAAGTGCGCTGATTTGTCAGTCTATGATCTTGATTTGATCTCTATCTCAACACACGTTGAAACAATCCACCTTAAACCTTTTAGTAGTGAGTCAACAAAGAGACTGCAACACAGCGGTCTACATAACAAATGCTGTAATAAATACTGTGATGCTTCCATTTTGGTTTTGACTTCGTCAGTAAATTGTTTACAAATTTTAAGAGAGTTTCTTTGTTTGTACACTTCAGAAGGTGTGTATCGTTAAATTTTGGTTTGCTGTTTCTAATAGTGAAAAATGGTTCAAATCTGTTTTTAATTTTAATGCTCTAATACGAAAAGTGTATCAAATATAGACCGCTGTGCAGTATAACCCGTGCTTTTATGTAATGTAGTATGATTTGTGCGAGTTGTGCCAAAAGCAGTAGAGCTATTTGAAGTCATTATTTTAGTCCTAGTTTGGTTTGCTGTGAAATCATGCAAGCGTTGTCGCTACTATGTAGTGTGCTAATTTTTGGATTTGTTTTATTTGTAGGCCTAATCGCACTGCCTAGTACCCAGTCCAAATATTTTTATTATTGTCAAATGATTGTGATCGCATGGTATTTTCAGCGTTTGCATTATTTGCAACTTCATCATGTTACCAAAACTTTGTGATAGAAATCACGTTGTGAAGTCAATCAAATAAATTGCTCTTTAGTTTAACTTACCAATAATTGCTTTGTATTTCACAAATTAACATTAGACTATATAAAGTTATTGACATTAAAGTTTAAGTCATTGAATGCATATGTCATGCATTATGAATGCATTTAAGTCCTGAATTACTTTATTATTTAACTTAAGAAAGATAATTGTATAGCATAATTTGCAATTACATTATGAAAATTGCATATTGATTATATATTGTGTTTTAATTTATTATTTTTTCCCAGGGCAGAAATTATATTATGCTGTAGTTTGTACTTACAGTAAGTTTAAATTCTCTAAATCATCATTTCAGAACTCGTGCTAACTTTAAGCCTTATTTTTTATGAGTGGACCTAATTAGTCTAGTCTTGTAACATGTCAAAGATTTATTTTGGATATCTGAAGTAGTTAATAATTTTTGACAATTATACAGACTTGATATTTTGACGTTTTATTTTGTAACCTTGGTAGGTTATATTGTTTAAGCTATAACCATTGCCTGTTGTGACTTTGTATCTAATTTTGTTTTGGATTTGAACATTTATGTCAAAATGTAATATAGGGTCTACTTATTAAAATACTTTTGTTTATTGTTTGCGAAATCAATATGTGTAAGTGTAGTATTACACTGTTAACGTTAGGCTGTAGTGTTCAGCGTACGCCATCCGTCAATGCTAAATAAGATAAATAAATTAGAGCCTAATATGCCACAGCTCAGTCCCAAAAATTGGAGGCTCTGCTGTCAGTCAGCACATTTTCAGGGGGCAAATCATGGAAAAAAATTGACTGCCTCCTGCTCAGAAAATTTCTTTAAAATGAAAGTGCCCTCATGAAAAATCTGTGTACGCCTATCACGCTAATGCACTAGTGACAACACAAAGATTTAGCTTACATTACGATGCATTCCATTTACAGCGTTATGCAGAAATATTACAGCGTACATTTTCTCTCAGTTTATTTGTGCAGAGATTGTTAGAAATAGACCTATGTAAATCAGGTACTTAATGTTTCATGTGCAAATGGTAAAAAGTAGCTCAGAAAACAGAATACATCGCTGGATTCAATATACAATTTGAATTTAATATAATTTTATGAACGGGCCTCCAGCACATAATTATGCATGGGTTATGATTGTATGACAATGTCATTGTATGTGACTAAGTTTTATTTTGCAGTGATGTAGGTTTCTAAGTCTTGAGCATTGCAATAGCCTATATAGGCCTACTTAAACCAAAGCAAATTTAGGTTTGGTTTAAGTAGGCCTATAGGCTATTTTCTATTGCCAACAGCGTAATGTAACATAACTACATGGTTGATAATGTTATAACGACTGTTAGAGCTGCTAAAGATCTGTAGGACAAATGTGAGTTGTGCAGTTTTAGCTTCGTAACGGTATTTTAATGAAACCAGTAACAAAGTAGTTTTATTTTCTTCAGGACGTAGGCCAGTCGGGGGCGCTACCTAAGCGCGAAGTGAGCAACCGCTAAGCCCAGTTATGACTAGACGCTAAGTGAATAACCGCTAAA
>JAQIWG010005530.1:0-14419 GCA_034695025.1 Chamaedrilus cognettii | reverse complement strand
CACACAATGACTGATAGCTTTCTCGCAGGGAGCCGTGAACTACCCACCCTGCCACCCCCCAGCCAACCCCAGCCTGGCTCGATAGACCGGCTAATGTAATTGTTTGCTTCGTATACATAATCAACACACACACTGGCTAGTAGAATTCTCGCAGTGAACTGTGAGCAACCCCCCACCCCCTCTCTGCGCTCAATTCTATATTTCTCATATTCCAGGGATTATTTGAGAAGCCAGAAGACCACAAATTATAGTTGAGAGTTTCAATTTATTATCAAATATTTATAATTTGAGACAGTGGATATTTTTAAACAATCAGATTCAAAAATCTGATCTTTGAGAAGAACAGTAGAAGTATTTGTGATGTGAAAATAAATAGGCTTTAAAATTGAATAATAGCTCAATTTCCAACAGTTGTTCGTCAACAAGTTGTAGCCTACGTCGCAGCTAATTCCTAGCCTATTTCATCGCCTATATTAAACCTATGAAACATAGAAAGTCTTTTTAACTTTTTAACTTTGTAAACAAAATATATTTAGCATTAGGCCTATGCAGCAATGACTTCATTAAATTATGTTCGCAAGATGCCAGAAGAAGGCATTGTTTTTTTTTTAAGGTAGACTAGGTTAAGCCGTTGCGCTGACACTCAGGGTTCTCACTCTCCGACTAATTGCTCGATTTGCGAGCAATTTAGGGTCCGACCGAGCAATCGTCGAGCAGTCGATTTATAGAGCAATTGTCGAGCATTGAGCATGAGCAATTTTCGAGCAATCGAGCAATTTACCAAGCAATTTGATCAAAATGGAAAAAAAACTGTTTGAAAATCTGAATTATAGGTGAGTTTGAGGGTATGAAGGGTGTGAATGGTACGTTGAGCGCCGTGTATAGGTACTTTTTCGTCAGCACTCCCTCCTCCCCGCTCGCGAGGTTGTCTTGAAACGGAAACAGGACCTCGGCGGGAAAAAATGGGTTGATATATAGCATATTTAGATGAAAAATTTGGACTAAGTACAATAATGATGGGCATCGAGTCCGCTGAGCAAAATACGGCATGTCAAGTGGAACACTGACTGACACTGTTCACTGTGTTTATCATTTTTTGCAGTTTTCGACGCCCCCCCCCCTCTCCTACATTGACCCTAGACAAAATTTAAAATCCCAATCTCCTGGGATCAGACCGTCGACTCGACCCACAAGGTAGTGTATTTCTCTTCTTGGTGGAATCCCCAGAAATTTTTCAAACAGCCCAGTTTTCACATTTTTTGTAGAAAATTAAACATGATTATAAATTTATGCAGGATCAAGTTGACTTGATTATCTAATCTAATTTAATGGAGCGGTAATTTCTACTGTAAAACATGAAATCTCACCGATCGGTAAAACTCGGGAAAATAAGATGCGTGAAAATAAGGGCACGGAAGCTAGCACGGAATTTTTAATGAGCACTCTTATCAAAAACATTAAAATTAAGTGCAGCTAAATTTTCTGAGTGGTATCACCTTGAAAATAGCCAGCATCAAAAAATGTAGGTTTAACAGTAAAATACAGTATGTATTTTTATTGTTTAACCTATTTTTCTGGTTAGTGCCCAGAATTGGTGTAAAACATCAGTAGCTCATAATATGGTCAATGTCACTGCAAAGTACCTGACATTGGACACAGCAGACTATGGCGAACAGCTTCGATTGTGAAGACGCGATGGATGCAGAACCGCCAGGTACTAACATCTTCCCGAATATATTTGAGCGTTGTTGAGCACTAGAATTTCTATTATGTCATTCTCATAGCAGTAAAGGATTGGTTTACTCTTGCCCTAATATCATTGTTCTACTGTGTAGGCCCCAAGAGACAACTTGAATACTATAAATGTAACTCTTCGACAATGCTTGTACAATGCTTATATCAAAAAAGTTGCATTGGGGCACGTTCATCGGAGAATCGAATATGCAGTATTGTAGTTGTTGCGGATATTGCTAATAAATTACAATATTGCACTGCCTCCGCTACGTATTATTATAATATACGGTACAGTACATTTGATTGTTCTTCAGAAAGGGTAAAGGGTAGCAGCAACGCTGCGTTTTGTGACCTACTTTCACAAAACCCTCACCCTACATCCACTATTTGTACAGAGCCTTAACCTAATCCTAACCAAGTCGTAATCAAGTACCGCAAAGCAGCCCTGACTCTAACTTGACTACCACATCCCTAATCCCAATTTAATGGCCACGCATCATGTATTACGCTGTCGTTGTTAATCTTTCCGAAGGACCCCTGTAGTCCGGGGAACGAAGAATTAGCTTGCAGCCCTGAGCTCTCTGGGCATGCCGTAAAAGGCGACTAAAGGAGGGGGAGTGGTTCTGTGCCGGCACATGCACAGAATCGGACTGTATATAGTCTTTGTGCTACACACGGTGCCTAAACTACAAAATAAATCTTTTCGATGTGAACGGCTGTTGCTTGCTCTGCGGTGCTGCGCAGTGTCGCGCCTGCTGTGGTGCTGGCCCCTGCGCTACACAGTGGCTGTTCTCGCTTGTCTTGCCCTCGTCAACATGCACGCCCAGCACACGGCCCTCTCCGCCGCGCTCGCCTGCATGCTCAACGCCTCCCAGCTCATTCACGACGTTGCGCCGCTCGATGTCCGAGTCGTTCAGCAGGCGGCGCTGGCTGACGGGAAGTCTGATTTCTTTGAGGCGTGCGGCGATGCGCAGCGAGGGGCGATGGGGAATGGGAGTTGGAGTGGCAGGAGCACAACGCCTGCAACTGCGGTAGGCTTGCATTTTGATTTAGTTTGATGTGTCTTAAGCACTCGCGTGTTTTTTGTAGAAATCAAGCTTTGGTCATTGTAGTTTATCAAAGTCATTTTTTAAGGTACCTGTTGATGAAAAAGAGGTATCTTAACAAGCAAATATTAACGATTCAAGATATTGATCATAGTTCAGAATTTTCTCATTTAGAATCAGGATTCAAGCGAGGTGTTTTGCAATACGCAATACGCCGATATTGTTGGTATATTGATGTATTGACTCTTGACTCTAGTCAATATTGCTATATTGACCTTTGCTGGAATCAATTAGTGCTAGAATCCTTTCCAAGGAAAAGGGTGAACTTTGAAGAAATTTGTTTTGTGATGCATTATGTGACACACGTGATACACAACATGGAGCTTAACGTCACCGATATTGCAACCTATATTGCACAATGTTTCACAAAACATTGAACCAACTTAATTATTTTATAGCGAATTCTTTGTTACAAAAAACAAACCTTTGAAATGATTTGCTTGTACCCTTTTCAAAATTGATCTTTGCCAGGTTCGTTCCCTTCCGGAGGATCCACGCTGGACCCTATCCTTCCAGCGTCTCCTCCTTGCCGCCTTTCCCTGCGGTTGTCTCCTCACGCCACTGGCTGCCGGCGCGTGGACGGTCCGCTCGTCCGCGCGTAAACTTCTTGGCTATGCACAGCTCACGATGGCCGTATGCACGCTGCTGACGCCGGTGACGGGGAGTTACATGCAGACATACGCCGTCGTCGTGCTGCAGGGCGTCGCGGGCATGGCGGCGGTGAGTGGCTGCCTTCAACATGATGCTGCCTTCAACTTGATGCTGCCTTGAAGTATAAGCATAGCATTTAAACGGTTTTGGTTCAAGTAGTACCAGGCACAATAATTAATGCCTGTAGCATACAGCTCGAAGTGCCATCTGCATGTCATCCTCACATGTCTGGAGATGCGCTTGCAATATACTGTGAGAATTGTGACCCGTGATGCGAATGTTTTTAACAGGTTTTTTGAGTCGTGTTTTGTGCAGTGCCTGTGCTGCTGTGCAGGGAGTGACGTATCCCTGCCTCATGGCTATCTGGTTTCGATGGTCGCCACTCGGCGAGAGAAATCTTCTCTTCTCCATCACCTTTGCTGGTAATTACCAATGATTTGCTTAAATCGATACGTGAAATGACTATCTGAATGATAAATTATTTTTTCAACTGGCTGGAAATTACTGATGATTTGCTTAAATGACTAGTGCTGACTGATGAATGACTTGTTGAAAAAAGATGTTCCCACTGAAACTACACATTTCTCTTAACATTTGTATTTAAATTTTTATCCGTCATGTTTTAGGCATGCCTCTGGGCGTTGTTCTCTCCACATCGACAGTGCAGGTCACGTGCTATTTCGGTCAAAGCAGCAGTTGGTCGGGAGTTTTCTTCATTCTTGGTATCTATTCAATTTTTCTCCTTTTCCTCTTTGCCTTTTGATTTATTTCTCTGATGCTCTTTGATTTTGTTAAATATGGGCGACGTTATCAGTCAAGGCTATTGTCCAGTGTTAGCCTGTTAGGGACTCTTGAAGCGGAGAATGTCAATATAGTGGAGGAGGGAATTTGAAGTTTGAGAATCGTGTGTGACAATAACAACTTTTGCAGTGCTGTTCTGTGCAAGAGAGCGGCACAAAACCAACCGCAATAGATTCCCCGGCTTGTCTTGGATTAAACTAATCTGGCAGAGGTATATATCATCCCCGATGATATCTTTCGATGCCGAAAATATATTTAGGCACAATATTGTTACTGTTATGCAAAATATCGATTAAAAAAGATGCGCGATTAGTAATTGCGCGAATTATATGCGTATAATTTAGAATGCGCGCCGTCCAATGCTATTCTTACTGTTGCTAGGCTTGCTGGGAGTCGCGTGGTTTGTGCTCTGGATGGTGCTCGTATCCAGTTCACCGCTGAAGAACAAGCGGATCTCTGAGGCCGAGCTGAAAATGATCCCCACTGATGACTTTCAAGGACACCAGCGGGTGGGGCTTGGCTATTGCGTGCGCGCGATTTGATTGCATTTTTTTGGTTTATAGATTACGTTGGTTAGCTTTGCTGTAAGATTGTGACGTTTGAAAATTAACCGAATTGGTATTCATGTTACGGATTGTGATCCTTAAATTTGTGGAAATGCGAAAAAAGTTAGAATGCAATCTAGTGGGTTTGTAGAATTTAGCATTTCACTTGGGTCCAGCGGAAACACTGCCCCTAATGGCCAAAAGATAATATTTAGTTGATTTTCTTAGTAATTTCATAGAAAAAAATCGCTTTTTGTAGCAGTAACAAAAAACGTCAAATAAATTTTTTATGCTCACTGTCCAAAGTCAGAATTGGCTGCGTTATCGGTAACACAATATTTTTATTCTTTGCCCTAGGCTCGCATTGATATCTACGGTATTTTATTTTTCTGCTGCGCTGCTGCTGCACAGTTTGGCGTGCCGTGGAGGCATATCCTCTCCAGCCCGGCTGTCTGGGCGATGATATCCGTTCACTCGACCACCGACTGGGTCCTTCATCTCCTCATCTTCAGTCTGCCGGTCTACCTTCATGACGCGTTCCAACTCAATCTTCACACCTTTCTCGTACGTCGTCCTTGCATTTGAATCATTAGTAATTTTTTCAATAGAATGTAACAATTATTTATTATATATTTGCGTTTTGCAAATTGAGGCGTTGTGATTTACTGGTTAGGGCGTCGGGCTGAGAGTTCAGAGACCTGGGTTCATGTTCTCCGCCTGATGTGATTTGACATTTTTAAGTTTTTAACGTTTATTTTCTAATAATTTGTTTGCTGTGCTTGAAATACCAGTATATATAAAAAATTCTTTCATTCACTGAAGCTAATTGAAATAATTTCAACTTTCGATTCAAATTAATCAACATTTTCGTACGGTAATTAATTTGAAATAATAACTCGCTGATAGCCCAGGTGCTATGCGCTTACAGAGTGGATATTTCTCCACGGCACCGTTTGCTGCATTCCTATTGGTGGCTCTCACGTGTGGCCTGCTGTCCGATTGTCTTACAAGCCTGTGTTCCATAGCTACCGTTCGACGTTTGTTCACTCTTGTGGGTAAGCTCTCAGAGTTATGTATTGTAACAAAAATATGAAAGCCGCCGTACTTCATCGTTTGTTTGTTCCGCTTTATCTGAATTGAATTTTAAATTATCCATTGAACAATGCTTGTTGCCTAAAATAACTGCACGCTGTGAAAAATTAGGAGCAACTTTTATGTCTGCAGAAACAATGCCTGTAATTAAAAAGGTACTGCATGTAGTGTTACTGAGTGAAAATTATAAATATTTCGTTCAAGGTTCAGTTTTGGCATCAATTTATGTTTTGATTTTGTTTATTTTTTTTGCTTTTTCCTGCATCACTAAATTATCCCCCGGCAGCCGAAAAACGAATTATTCTCTTGCAGCTCAGCGCTTTCCAGGTGAGTCGTAAAAGCACGGCTAAGAGAAAGAGTAGTTCTTCTCTTGGCCCCGAGGCACTGAACTGCTCTGTACTTGTACTCGTGGCTGTATTACTTGGTCCTTTAATTGGAAAAATAAATAATAAAAAAACATCATGAAATTCCATCGGCGCACTATTTGATCTCTCAGCATTGTCCATATTGTACAGTCCTGTGGTTGTCCAACTGGCTTCGTTGACATCACCAACGTCCTTCCTTATTCCTTCCCAGGCGCAGTGGTGTCGTCCCTTGGCCTCGTCCTGATCACGTCGCTGGGCTGCGCGCGGTGGACCCTGCTTGTGCTCAGCCCGGCTCTGGTGGCCGCGGGGCTGGGCCTGCTCTACCTCGGCTGCATGCTCGCCCCGCTGGACATGAGTCCCCGCCTGGCGTCCCTGCTGCTCGGGGTGTCGCTGAGCGTCGCCCAGGGCGTCAAGCTTGTCGGCTGCTTCTCCACCAACCTCTTCACGTCGGAGGTGTGTGTTCTGATCATTCATCATCAATTCGTCTTACCTGAAACTAACTTTTTTATCTTGCAATCTGTGAATGTTCATGTTTTCACACAGGTTTACATGTTTTCGCCTGCCCTGATCAGGACTGCTGGAGCTGGGTAATTTATTCATTACTGTGCATTAGGAGACCTTGAGATTGCAGTTATTGAACTGACGGCTGTGGCAGTGTGATGTTTTCAACTGTATAGGTTTTTTTTTTTGGGATTCACTTTAATGTAGAGAAGCAAATGTTCAATAAGAAACTAACAGTAAGTGACACCGGCATGTTAAAAAAGAGAGTATGCATCAAGAGAGTTAGGCGTCTCCCTTGGAATTCCTGTGAGAATTTACTTCATGGCTCTATTCATCAATTGACTTATTTACTGTAGTACGGTATTTTACTCAATGCGATGCAATAGTATGCGTTACTTTATTCCTGTGCAGGGCGGTGATTTTGAGTGGAGCATCGTTCTCTACGTATCCGCTGCTCTTGTCCTCCTAGCCTCCGTCGTATTCACACTCTTCGGCGCTGGACCACGCGACCTTGACTCCATTTCGACTGCCTTCCCGCCCCCCACGCATGCAGGGTCGCAGTCCAACGAAACAAGCCTTTTCATTGGCCAGCGAGCCGAGTTTCGTGTCGGGTCGTCGAATAGTTCAACGCCGGCCGCGGAACGACTGAGCGTGGAAACGGGCGCGAGGGAGGAAAGAAACGAGTTCACACATGTTAGGGGATCAACGTCGTGCGACGGCATAAAGCTGCGACTGAATAACGCGGCGGGGTACAGGGATGCGGATCGGTTAGGGATAAGTCGGGATTCTGTTGCGCGGGATACGGTTATGCGAGATGCAATGATACAAGATTCGGGTGTGCGGAATTCAGGCGCACGGAATTCCACGGTCCGAGATTCAGGTTTGAATGATCCAACGGTGCGAAAGCCAAATCGCGTTGGGTCTCGCGATTTGCTGGGAAAAGTAGCAGAGAAATCTGATGATTGCGTCTTGAGAAGGCAAGAGATGGAGGGGGATGAGGGAACAAGAAATGTTGCGGCTTGGCACAATCAATCAGGTGGACATCAGGGGCAGGGGTTTTGTACGGACCCAGTGGTGCTACAGGGTCGTTCAAGCATGCACGATGTGCGTCACGGTCTGGTGAATACGCGCGCAAGTTACCATGACGACATGAGGTGCGTAGGGAACGAACGTAGGGCAGGGAATGAGGAAGCGACTTCTGATAGCATGCGTCGAGACAAGTCTCGGCATAAAGTGTCCATTGTTTGATTGTTGTGGTTTGGCTTGAATAGGATTTTTTGGTGACTCGTTCTCAATTTTGTCTGACTGGTTTTGATAAATAGAGGATGTATACTGTAAAAGCATGAAATTTTTGCGTGCATGTTATTTTTTGCGATTTTCACGAATCCGTCAAATCCATGAAAATTACATGCGGCAAAAATTTATTTGCAGAAACTACTATAATGGGATGTCCTCAAAAATGCTGAAATTGCATGCAGGAAAGTTTCAGAGAGGCAAAATCGTGAAAATAGCATGCACCTCATGTTTTACAGTAGATGAAAGACTTCGGTAGAATATATGGGTAGAATCTAAATTTCTGTTGGTAATGCTACCTAAAACCTTTGATGAATTATAGACTTTATAGCATACGGGTCGTTTTAATGCATTTAGTAAGGATTATTGTGCGCGGTAATAGCTATTTGAACCATAAGTTGTTGAAGACTACTAATTTTGGTAGGAATGCATAAATTAGAATTGCAGAATTAAAATTGAATGAACTTGGGTTTTGTTTTTTATAGTTTAAGTTTTTGAAGTTTTATATTGCACTTGCTCTAATAGACCAGTGGAACTGCATGATTATTATTTCAATAGAATCTCAGTTTGTGCAAATGCTAGATATTTTACGTGATTTTTCTTCAAGCTTTGGATGGTATGGTATGGTAGTTTGTATGCTATTCCTTTGTTGCAGTCAACTTTGTTGCTACGTTGCAGCAATCAGCATAAGTATTGTTATATATCCTAACAGGCTACCTGAGTCCGTATTTATGATGCAAAAATAATTTTTGTTGTGGGATGATTTTTGAATGGATCTGATAGTTGTATATAGTATCAGCGGAATTGATATACAAGAGGTGTTGTTATTACGTAGCCAGTAAATGCAGATTGTGTTCTCGTCATATTCGTTAATTTGATATGCAGTTGATATATAGTTGACCTATGTTGATCATAGGAGCGATACTTTTTTATGAGCTTATCATTATAGAAAAAGCGAATGTTGTTTTGGTTTTGTACACTTTGTTATTTCGAATGCATAGTTATTAAGCCTGTGTCTTAAAGCTTTCTAGTCCTGAAGCATTTTTTAAAGCAGTATTACCATCTAGTCCGTATTATTAGACTTTAGCAGGCGAGTTGTTTAAAATTGTGTGCGCTGTTAGTTTTAGTATTAATTTGTTAAGTTTTCGTGTGTTTCGGTGCTATGCATTACATTACGTTAAATCAAGAACGTGTAAGATGACTATGGACATTATGGGATTAAGTTAAATCAAATTCAATTATAGCTAACGAATGTTGTTTGGTTTTATCTCTAAATAATTTTAGTTTGATACTGTTACTGATTGATACTGACCTGACACTGAAGTGAAAGTAGTTATCAATTAAATTGTAATTTTAAATCAATTCTGATTGTCCTGTCTAATGTTTACTAACCGTGCAGAGAAAATAAAAGTACACAATGATATGTTGACAGCAGTTTTTTTATTGTTGCTTTAAATTGTAAATATACACGGTGATCCATAAAATACAATACCATAAATTTATCATAAAACTGTTATTTTATATGTAATTTACATTAAATTTCAAAAAACTTCATATACGATGCACAATGACGCCCGTGGCGCATGCAAAATGCAGCCTTTGTGCGTCCAGACTTGCCTTACATAGGCTCTGTTAATATATCATATATGCTACATAGCACATGAAAAATGTGAGACTAAACTATGAAATATTGAAAATGTACTTTTTGGATCAGCGTGCAGTATTGCTACATGTTGCTTCAAGCCTAAGATTCTGGCAATGACGACTTCATTAGGATACACAACCTCACTTCAGAGCCAACATCAGTCGATGCAAAATTTGTGAAATATCAACACAACTATTTAGCTACCAGTTTTAATAGTAGCTTTACACGATTACTTTAATGCACAGTATAAACTTGTACATACACATAAGACCCAAATCAATGGATCAATGGATCTCAACAACGCAACAGTCATGAAAATTAACTTAGCAAATCAATTCAATGAGCAACTGTGCACATCCGAGGTCACAAGTTGGAACAATCCATATATTGACACAAACGACGTTGGTTATCCATCAGCTTACCATCTATTTTATGTTAGTTTAAACTACAGACGCATTAGTCTATGGCATCCACAGAATGCAGCAAAACATGAAATTTTCGACGCGTGTAATTTTTGCGAATTTAACAAATCGTCAAAACATTAAAATTACGTGCGAGAAATAATGCTGCAGAGGCGATTTATAATGGGCTATCCCCAGAAATGCAAAAATTAACTGCAGTCAGATTTCCAATAGGAAAAACCACCAAAATAACATGCAGCTGAAAATTGAAACCGTGCGTCAAAATGCATTACAGTATCAGTGTCGAAACATCATTCCAGCTCCATCCTGCATGCATGCATAGTTTCTCTTCTCTTGTCCGGCAAAAGTGTATTATACAGTTATTATTATACAGCTGCGCTATCATCCTCTTCAGCCTCCTCTTCGTTCTGCTCTGTGTCCTCTTCCGCACCCTCCTCCGCGCCCCCCTGGCCCTGAGCAGGACTTGTAGCATCTTTTTCCTTCTTGCGTTTCTCCGTTGCTTCCTTCTTCCCCTGTAGGCCCGTCTTGTACGCTGGACAGCAAACAAACCGAGCTTCACAATATTTCTATTTTTGTAATAATTCATATTTCACACCTTTTTATGCTGCTACAATTTGCCTGCAAAGAGGTCAAAATAATTATTAAGCTAGCTTTAACTCAGCCATTTGGATAGCAAAGCAGTAAACATTCTTGCAGGCCATAAAAGCAGTAGGCATCATTCTAACTACGCTGTAGTAACGATAGTAGTTACGGAGTGCCAAACATTATATTTATCATAAAAATTCATCGCAACTAAGTGAAATTAAATCAGTAGACAGCTGCCAGGCAATCAACGATGTCAAACATAATGGTAACAAAATTTATAACATAATTTTGTGCTTTATATGAGAGTAAAATTGGTGGAAATCTGACAAGTAATCCAATAATTTGCTAGTGTATGCAACAGACGACAGCACACAGCAAGCTTAGACACGCCTTAAAATATTAAAATAAGTTTTACTAATAGTTGAATGTTTTTGAACCATTTATGGCAGATGCACTAAGCCCTTCAATAACTGTGCTAGTGATGAATCGGCTTAAAAAGAAGAAACAGAAACCTTCGAGGCTCTTTTTGAGTGGCTCGACGAACTGTTCGAACTCCATCTCGGTCATTGCCTCGAAGACGTCCTGGGCGCTGATCGTCTTGCGCTTGTGCTGCATCGCAAAGTTGTTGGCACTGCGGCGCACACAAACAACGATCGTCGAGTTGAAAAATCTGGATAACATGTCTTGGTAGCTATATATCAGGATAACCTTTAAAAACTTCACCGTAAACACTCTGTGTTTACGGTGAACATTAACGGAATATTTATTGATACGTTAGCAAAGAGTTTAAGTTAAATATTAAACTAACAAGTTAAGCTGGCGGGGATCAGGTTAACCTGGCTTGAGAAACTCTCATGCACTGAATAAACACATAAAATTTAAATGGAATTTAGAACAGCTCAAAAATACATATTAATGAATATTTAATGTACTCTAACGCACAACATAACAATAATGGCACAGACAACTTAATACAGGTAACTCAGCCTATTCTAAGATATTAGCAGATTCACACCCGACATAAACGTGATCAAATTCACTTTTTGTCAAAAGCATATTGATTGAAAGATTAGTAACCTAGGCCATGCCACTAGTATGGCTGTCGTTCTCTCACCATGACGTTGAGTAAAGCACAAAGACGCTAGCTGCCTTCGAGATAGCTAGTCGTGCGTCCTTTGAAACATTCACACCATCGGGCAACTGAAACACACGACAAGGCTCCAATACATAGCCGCATGACAGGCTTATGGGCCTTAATGTTTCAAGAAGACTTGCCATAAACTCCTGTTGCTCTAATTTCAGAGCCACATCATTTTCATGTATGCATAATTATAGCTGCACAAGTTGTAACGTACCAAAACTATGTCATGCAAAATGTAATGGAAAATATATATTGTTAGCCTGAATAGTCAGAAAATGAAAATCTCTACAGTATTAAAAATTATTGTCATCAACCGCAGAATAGAAGTTAGTTTTAGACTAAAAATCTATATCACAAGATTAAGAGCCTAATATTTGCATTACACAAGAACTACGTTAGGTGCTACACTTTGATAACCACACCTTCCTTACGTGGCCCATGAATTAAAATTTGTATTGCCTTATTGCTTATGGCTTATTGCCAAAACGCACAGCATCTTTGATGATTTTTGCCACGACGGAGTTCGGCAGATTCAAGTCCTCGGGGCGCTCTGCCATGCTACGTAGAGCGGTGCCGTACGATCGAGGTTCACGTCAGGTAGCTGTCTAGCGCTTGCGGTTTCCGCAATAATATACACCGGTTATAATTAGAACACCTAAATAGAACGGCCTAAATAATCTTGAACTGTAATTAGCACATAGTCATTAAACAATTATAGTTATTAGGCATTAATAGACAACTTTTAAATTTTTTCAATTTTTTTGATCAAAGAACCCAAAAATGCATTGGAAAAAAGCAACCAATTGATTGAACCCTGTGTTGCCACTCAAATCTTCTAAAGGAGACAAAATTCAAAATTCACAGTTTGTGTAAAACCGCACGCACTGCAAATGTTTCCCAGAAAAGTCATTAGATTTAAAACACGACCTTCAGACTTATTTTCAATATCCAAAATGTAGGGCCACCAAAAATATTATATATATATATATATATATAGGGCCTAAAAAATCGACAGCATTTGTGAAAGAGGAGTGTAAAAATAATACATACAGATTAATACATTCTAGTTTTTTTAGATTTCTAGATCTTTGATTCGGATCTAAACTAACAAGTCGTGTCGCTCTTTTCTCTTGGACTTATGCGTCGCAGAGACTCCGCAGTTAGCTATTAGGCATTCGCAAGAAATTATTATTATGCATCAAGTTGATTCATGTGATTATTTTATTTTTTATCAGTACAGCCTATTATTAGTTAAAGACTTTGTATAGATCAAGGATTGTACAGTATTTAGCTTTTGTCATAAATGATCTTTTGTACAGTGTAAATTAAACTTGGAATTTAATACATTCTAGTGACCATTATTTTTTTTACAACAAGGCATAATTATAGTAACTAGGGCGTTGGATGTTGGCATTATTCGCGAAATAAATTCTGACTTCAGAGGCCCGAATTATAGTATTATTGCCGAACAATATTCAAAGTTAGGACCCTAATTCTTTCCCCCTCGAGTCATGGCTAAGACGTACGATTACCTGTTTAAGCTGCTGTTAATCGGAGACTCGGGAGTGGGCAAGACCTGCGTCCTGTTTCGATTCTCCGAGGACGCATTCAATTCAACATTTATATCTACTATTGGTAATTAAAAGTTACTAATTAAGCCGAAGTTAACTATTATGAATCTATGATCTTGTGATTTCCAAGCTTTTATGAAATGTTTTGCTTTTACGAAATTTGTGCAGCGGGATAATAATTGCTAGGTGAGGATTTTGCGTACAGTAAGAATAATACACTAAGAATAGGATTTGTTAACAATTTTGTGAGTAATGAAAAATGGTTGGATTAGTGGGCGGAGGTTAAACAATGCTACTACCAGTAGCAGTAGCCACACCTACTTGTATGGACAATTTTTGGTAATGAAACATCGCGTGTTCAATTCAAAGTCCGTGACAGATACAGGTTGTGTGCACTAGGCCTATACAATACGGCGTGCTAGTTTTTTTTATCATGGACCAATTTGTAGTAAGGCTGCCTATAAACGAGTTGGCATTCTGGTAAAATATTTGACAATATGAATGATGTTCATGAATTGTACAATACTATTTCTCGAATAGTACTTAACCTAAGTAGTAACTAGTCAACAAAATTACTGTTGCAGGAATTGATTTCAAGATCAGGACAATCGAGCTCGACGGAAAAAAGATTAAACTGCAGATATGGTAAGTTTAAATTGATAAATTTAAATTTAGGAAAAATTTCTATGCATGATATTTTTTTTTAAATTGATGAAAAATTGATAACTTTGTCAAATATATTAAAATATTTAAAATATCGTACTACGTAGCGTACCTATGCTTGACGGAGCATATCCATTAGTGACGTAAATGTGATGAACTGATACTTTAGGGTTTTTCTAATGTTATAAATTTGGAAACTATTTTTATAAAGTTTGACTTTTACCCTTCACAATTTACATTTATCAGCTATGCCGCCCCTGCATGACAATCAATCAGCCGCGATGACATGCAGTTCAATTAATAC
>JAQIWG010005529.1:0-14420 GCA_034695025.1 Chamaedrilus cognettii | reverse complement strand
GCCGCAGCCACGGCGCATTTCTTCTTTTTTAAGTTGGGACCAATACTATTATATAATAATAGTTTTGGAATAAATTTATAAATTAAACCAATTTTTGTATCTAGAAAATTACTGATTAGTATCAATAGCAACGCTAGAATTTGAAGATAAGCTACTGGCTGGGTAAGAAGCCTAAATGATATTGAAAAGTCTACTTCATATATTTGATGGCTGCTTTATTTTTGTACTATTTTAATTTTTGAATCTAAGAACCACGGTAGTAAATCTGTGCTAATGTTTGTTTAATTTCAGGAAATAAAATCGATTGCAGGTTTATTTGGCATTGATCTGCATGTTCCCGACGACTACGACGAAAGGGTGACGTCACAATTTATGCCTTTTACAAATTAGATTTTATTGTTCATTTGAAATTAATATCTCTGATGCATGCGAATGCAGTAGTCTGATCCAATCTTGGCTGTATTTCTGTATTTAATTAGTTTGGTGTACTCCGATCGCGCACGTTTGGCACTTAAATGCAACTGTTTTTTTCTCGTTTTTACTCTAATACATTGTGTAGACCTACTGCATTGCTGAGTATTCTGTTGCTTGAAATGCATATTACAGCACGGTTGTGGTAAATTTACACTTGTTCTGTAATCGACAGAATCCGTACCTTGTGGTGGGATTGACAAGCGAAGGCGATGCTCGCCGAATCATGGATCGAACTGTCACCGTTAAGTATGTCACTTTGTCCATTATACTTGAGTGTACTAATGATCTCTGATACAGTGATACTCCTAATTTGTACGCTCGCTTATTGGTGCAGTTTGACTTATTTGGTAACTTTGTAAGATAGCCTACTGTAGCATGGTAGCTGAAGGAAGTGTTTATATTAACTGTTTGTGAATATAAATGTTCAGATTTATAGGTACATGTTGCTTGGCTTTTAGTATGAAAATATACATAAGCTTGGCCTTTAATAGTGAATTTTATTTATTTGATAGAATTTTGGATGCTCTTAGTTGTTGATGGAAGTTGTTTGTTCAGGAGTCTTGTTGAGGTGTGGTCGAGGGCGTACTCCTACGATGAGCTTCACACGCAGCTCGCTACTCTGCCAGAAGAGTTTGCGGTAACAACTGTTTGCTTTGAGTCATTTGTAGGAATCACTGCTGGATCTATACTTTCAAGGTCTCGATTTTATGAATGTTCCAGTTTCTGTCTTGATTTCACGTCGAATCAGTTTATTACTCCTCAGTTTTATGAATTGCAGAGTAGTTACAACGTAACCAGGCTGAATAGCCGATATGTGTATGTGGATGTAGGCAAGCTCTATTTATTAATTCATTAATTGATACATTGTGATCTGCTTTCACAGACTCGATGTGGTGATGCGGAGAGAAGCTTTAGAGTTCACGTGGGCTGCTTCAACAAACAGCCCAATCTGCAGCAACGCATCGCGCGAATTGAGGTATCTTGTTTCATAGCCTTAGTGTAGCTAATATTCCCCCGTAATATATTGTTTCTTTAATGGCAAACGACATATCGAACACAGATGTGCCAATGATAAACTTATAATGTTTAATTGGCACATCTTTGTTTGATGTGTAGTTTGGCATTAAAGAAACATTATATTAAGAGGGAATATTTTTAAGGGCTTAGTTAATGCAGAGATGCTGGGTTATTTGTAAGCTAGTGATTGAACACTGTTGTATTTGAAGATTTAAAAATAAAACCTGGTACAATGGATGCGTTAAAGATTAGAGACGAAAGACATGAAGTAACTAAGTAGAAATACTAAGCATAAATTCATGCAGATAAAACAGAATTACAATTTATAGACAGAATTACATCATTAACTTGCCATACCGTTACTTAATTAACTTTTTCATTGGTTTATTATTTATTTGTTATTTTTTTCGTTGACATTTGTTGTTATTGGTTATCGTTTATTTGTGTTGTATTTTTCACTTATTATAACGTTCTGCTGAGTCTCGCTGCTGCATTGTATCCAGATACTGATGGATCACCTGTCCTTTAATGGTAAACTTGATCTTAGCGCCCGAGCGTCCGACACATACCATCTCCTGGAGTACTATGGGCCCCAGGGCTCCCCCGCGCCTCCCCAGCCCTCTCAGGTCTACTTCGGTCGATGGGTGAGTGTCCAAAGTGAACTTTTAGAACTTTTTTAACTTCTTGATTTTTAGACTTTAGCCTATCGAGTGTAGGCTAATTGATGTCATTATCGTTAGAGTTTTTTTTTACAGTGAAGTTTGACGCAGTTTTATTTTGTACGAATTGTAAAAAAAAAAATTAGCAAATTTTAGTTGAGCCAACATTGTGTGACAATGATGAACCCCAAAAAAGCACCATCATGCCTATCGACAAAAATAGATGTCATCATTTCTTTAAAAATTGACGAGCCTGCTAATATGACATTCACGCCAATCTGGTGATATATTCAATGGTTTTGGGCTTGCGACGGTGTGTTCTTATTTTTGTTCTTTGCTTGTCATACAGCTCTGCGATGGACAGCGCGAGGCCATCGATAAATATCATCTGCAGAAGCGACAGTTCATCAGTTAGTCATTTTGTCATTTCTTTTGAATGCATTAATCCTCATGTTATCAGTTGTTGTTTATCAGTTATTCATATAATATAAATAGCTGTTAAAAGTACTGCTATTGCTAACAAGTAGCAAAGCATCACTGATGCTTTCTGTCATATTTATGAGCCTATCGGCATATGTTTAAAATAATTTTGAAATGAGATGTTTAACGAAAATTTTCTATATTCATGTCTATTTCTTGGCTGCAAATTGATTGAATTGGATGAAGGGCAGAGCTCTAGTCTAGATTGGCTGTGTTCCAGGTAACACGTCGATGGATCCGACTCTTGCAATGATAATGGCTAACATGGCCCACGCAGCCCCAGGCATGCTGATCTGCGACCCTTTTGTGGGCTCAGGTAACTTACGCTCTGTGCACTATCGATTAGCTGCAATATTGTATGCACTTTTGGTTTACGTTTTGTTGAGTGTATTCCTATATCATGCTTAAAGCTTGTAGATTTGAAGTGTTTTAGACTCGTGCTAGATGAAATTCGTTCGCATTGTTTGAAAGAGTCCTTTAATTGCATTCTACCCGATTGCATTTAATTGCATGCTGTATGCCTATTGAAATGTAAAATATATGGCTTGCATCGGAAAATTTTGACTGTTTTTCCGCGCTAATCTCAGTCGTGATTTGATAGAAATTTACATTTATAGTCCGCGAGAGATACAGTAGACAAAACATAGGCTATCACTCTGTTGCAGTCCTTTGACGAGTTATCTGGTGATATGAATAGTTGCTTTGGATCATGAGCTTGCTCTGTATTTTTTTTACTTTTGTGCTAAACTGGCAGCAAATGTAGACCTCTGGTCTTATAGTCTTTAGTCATAGAAAATTTCTGGAACAATAGCGCAATTTTGTAATCGGACGTAAGAATTCTTGCTGAAGATAAATTAATTAATGGAATGAAAATGAAAAACTCTCACAAACTTAATGAATGTGCGCGTGGATGTGTAGGAAGTCTGTTGGTAGCCTGTGCCCACTTTGGAGCGTACGTCATGGGAACGGACATTGACTACAATCTCGTCATGGGCATCGGTATGTCTGAATCATCAGCTTTATATCAGCCTTGCAGAATATATCAAGGTAAATACTCAACAATGGAAATGCTAATGTAATTATGGGCAATTGATTTTAGTTTGTGGACCGCAGGCTTTAATTGGATGCTTTCTGTAATGCGATCAAGCTGGTTGAAATGGAAATTCAATTGATGTTTTGACGATGTTGCTCTGAATGCTGTCCTACGAAACCTCTTTCTTTTGTGTTGGCACGTGAGTGAAATCGTTGGAGAAATTAGAAATAAGTCTGCTCTTCTGTCGCTAGATGTATTCTAGCGTAGTAGTTAATGATTTTAACAAATAGCAGATTCAAGATCGTCGCAAGTCCTATTAGTAACCGCTTGAAAATTCGCTTGCAAGTGTGTATTAAATAGTTACATTGCTGTTGGTCGAATGAAATCGGTTGAAAGTTTGAATTACAGTTAGGTTAGCGTCTAGTTTGTTAGTTTACAGTAAAGATCATGCAAAAAATTGCGACCTTTGCTCAAATGGCATGGTGCTGTCTTCGCTGGACCTACTGGTGCCCAATGAATTATATAGTGATTTAAGTGCAATGCTGCGTACAATGAGGCCCCGGACGGTTTGCGCAGGCAAGTCTAGCCGGTCTGGTCAGAAGTGGCGCGCCAAGGAGGAGAGCATTCGCAACAACCTGCATCAGTACGGCCACGGACAACTCTACCTCGACGTTCTCGTTGCTGACGCGTCCCGACACCGACTCTGGCGACGGGGGGCCGAGTTTCTGGGAGCTATCGTCGCAGATCGTACGCTGTTTGGATTAAAAACTGGAATTTTGTAATTTTATCAGCTGTGAAATAATGGCAATTTCGTAATAGATATATAAAATAATTAAAATTGACTAATATTAGGCTTAAAATAATGGAAATTGAGCACTGAAGTGTGGATATATAATAATGAAAGTTTAGTAATAAATAGTACGTATAAAAGAATGGAAAATTAATAATAAATAGTTGGTATAATATAATTAATATTTTGGTATGAAATTTATTGGCAATCAATAAATGTTTTTATTTGCTTCTTAGTGTAATGCCGAATACGTCCAGTGTGTAATTAATTTGCCTGCGATCAAATATTTTGTGAGTTATTTTTGAAAAAGTAGGCGATGCAACTATCAAAAACGCTGGTTTTATGTTATCCATCAGCAATAATTCGTTTGTTTGGCAGACTTTTGTAGGTTTAGTTGGATACAAGACGCTCCCGAATTACTTGCTGTCATTTCAAGAATCGCGCTGTGTGCTAGGAGTTCAGTGATTCTGTGTTACAGCGCCTTACGGCATTCGAGAGCCGACAATGAAACTCGGATCGAAGAAGGATGATCCGGTCATCATAGACGATTTTCAGTGAGCAGTTCCCTTGATCTGACACAAATTGCTTCTCCAATGAGCTTCGGTAGCATAGTTTTGAAACTGGTCGGATGAAATATGATTTTAAAAGTTTTTGTGAAGATTTGGAAGTGATTTGATTTATTGTTTGCATGTTTGTAGCGGTGATATTGATCAACAAAACTTGATTTAATGCACGATTAAAGGTCTGTTTTGCGCCCTGAAAATTCAGAGATTATATGTTAAGCAAAGAAATTTTCAGATGCGCGTATCCACTGTCTCATGCGACTGCCATTTGCATCGTCTGCGATTGGTTGTTTTTGACTTAACCTGACCTCCTTTGGCTTTTGACTTTGGTGTCAGAAATTTTATATCTTGCATTCGTCTGTTTCATTTATATACGCCAGTGGCTGTCTTGTCGATAAATAAATGCTTTATTTACGTTATCCTTTCTGTTCAATATATTTTCTTAGTTGGTCTCATAGCAGCATTCGGGACTAAAACCACAAGCTCGGCATTTATATATTTGAGTTTATTCGTCAGAAAGCAGAAAGCAGTCGGTAGATAACATAAAATGAAGAAAATGAAATGTAATTAATAGCGGCTGGAGG
Source organism: Chamaedrilus cognettii (assembly GCA_034695025.1). NCBI lineage: Eukaryota > Metazoa > Annelida > Clitellata > Enchytraeida > Enchytraeidae > Chamaedrilus > Chamaedrilus cognettii. The sequence continues at coordinate 8,820 of JAQIWG010005529.1, read as the reverse complement.
TCTTTCGGATAGTAAAATGATTGGCTCTCGAAGCGTCTATATTATCTTGTGTGGTTGCAGCAAAGAAGGCCACATTCCGTGCAAGACCAACTACAGCTTCTCCGACATTCTTTCCGACCTGCTACGGTTCGCCGCTCGATTCCTCGTCGTCGGCGGCCGACTCGTCTTTTGGATACCGGTCTATCGAGAGGAGTAAGCGCGATCTTCTTCTCGTGTCAAGGTTTTTGCGTTAGCTTACGCAAGAAGTATTGAGATTGAGTGCCAATGCCGATCAATCCGAGTGCGCGAATCACGGATGGTTGATTTCGTAATGGTTCAATCGTGTTGATTGGTCAGTTTACATTTCAAAATGTGTATGTATATTAATGTATAATTGATGATGATTGTTTTTTTTTTAAGTTCTAAAGTTGAGCACTTCGTTTGTGCGCAACTGTGCGTGTTTATTCAGTGATGGTCCTCATGGAACACGACTCTAGAATACTGACTCGCGCGGCATTTGGTCTTCATTCGATATATTCCGCTGTAGTGCTTTTTAAAATTATCATTAATATTTTCAATCAATGTTTCGATGGAACGTCTTTTAGATTGCGTTTAACGATTATTAGAAGAATGGAATCAAATTTTGTGCTATTTTTCATTAATTTATCAGTTACTCTTGTATTTTTTATAAACTTGAGAATTATTATATATTATGTATATCTGATATATTACTATTATTTTATAGGTTATATTGCAAAATCTTTTGATTGGTCAGTTACAAGGAGAGTCAGGTGCCGCGACACCCTTGTTTCCGATTGGTCGCAAACTCGGAGCAGATTCTCAACATGCGGGTCAGCCGACGACTCATCACCCTCGAGAAAACTCTGCCCTATCGGGTGAGTCGACCCGATCTATTTGATTATTGTCAGCCAATCATATCAGCCGCAGCAGCCGATGTGATGCAAAGCGTGCAATTTTCTTTATAATGGACTTTACTTCAATTTTAATTTGGCTTTACGTTCCGTATTCATTGTCTTTAGCTATAATTGTCTGACATACATGCCTACTTAAAAAATTGGCTTCAGAATATGCATTGATCCCACACTGGGCGCCTAAACCAAAGTGGATACTAAATAAAATTCATCCCTTATTTAAAATAGACTAACTGTGAAATTTATATAATATTATTTTAGATTAGCCTTTTTGTTCTATATGGCGCCTTATGGCTGCCAAAGATATCATCCGATTTATTTATTTGGACAATTTTGTTCTGATTTTAAAATTTAGTGTGGTTTTAGAATTTTGCTGATTGTATTTCTGCATCCTCCACTTTTCTTCTTTGTTCAAATGATTCTGATATCTGTTTCAGGAGGGGGATGAAGACGTTGATCAGTCCAGTTGCTTAAACCCCGTCGAAGACCATTACAAGGACGCTTCATTTAGGGAGCGATACTTCCGCTCCGCCCCCGGAAAGGTCACGAAGGTCGCCGAACAAGTCAGCCAATCGAATGAGACTGTCGGAGAATCTAGTCATTCGGAAGGGATTGTTACGGATTCCTTTTAATGATTCCGTTTTTACGGAAATTTTTTAATGCGAATCTCCTAGGACTGTTGTTTCTTGAAATCGTTGTATTGGTGATGAAAATAGCGATTTTATTTAAAATGATGTTTCATTGATATGCAAAATAGAGTGATTCTGTCTAATTTAAGAATAGGAGAAGGCACACTGCAGGGCATTCTTTAAACTTGTTGTTTTTACTGGCATCCAGAAGCCTAGACTTTTGCATTTTGTCATCTCGAGACGCCAGGGTCTTCGTTTTCTGGCGTCGCAGCCACGAGAGTATTGACTTACCATAATGCAATTACAGGGACGCTGAGACAGTTGAAATCTGGCGCCTGGGGACGCTTGAGGGTACGATTTTTTGCGTAGAATTAAAATTTTCTAATGCAGTAAACCGCCCGACGCCAGTTCATGGCAGCCCTTGTGCCTCAAAAAATTTACTCAAATAGTTCTTTTGAATGAATTACATTACTGTTATTTGTTTAAATATTTAAATCACAGAACATTGCCATTTGAACGTTGCAATTTTAAAAAGTTTATGCCTCGCACATTCGCGTGTTTGTACTTCCTTTATTGGTGTTGCTAAAGTTTAAATTTACTAAACATTTGTAAAATGAGGAATAGTTTATCTTCGGGGTTCAGTGTTTAAGATTTTTATGAAGTAAACGATTAGTTTAGGGCTTTAGGTCAATACACTGAGTTAACCTTGGTTTCGATAAAGCGAAAAATGTGTTTTTTTGGGCCTCTGGTAAAAAGTTTTTGACATGCAAAAACAGTGCAAATATGATGAAAATGTAGTTGAAAGTATTGATAATAGAGTTGAAGTTGTTAGAGTAGAAAAATGTGCATTTCGCTGAAAGTGAGGGTCTTTTGGTCATGAAATGCACTAAGACCACTATTTCACATGTTTTGGACTACGTGCTTTTAAAAAAGAGTTTTATTCATCATATTTATCATTTTGATCAGAAAAGTGGTTTCTATGGGCATTTTGGTTTTAAAAAAAGTCAGTGGCAACACTGCCATCGGCCTGTTTTTTAGTTTCACTTTCGCTTTCAATTTAACATTGATTCTAGTTTGAACTTCGAAGTCAAGTGGCTTAAAGATTAAAGTCTAAAATTGCGGTTAGCCTACTAAGTTTAGTTATTGTACCTAGGCATCGATTTGCAATCTGATAACCTAGCTAGCCTTCTAGCGCAGCTAGTCTCGCCTATTTATATAGCCTGCTGCGCTTTTATTAGGCCAGTGCCTAGTAAAAAGACCGCCGCTACTGGCCCGGTGCTGGAATTCATATCTAAAACGTTTAAATGTCTAATAATTAATATGCAAAACGTTTTGCGACCGTATTATGGTAAGATCCCTCCACCCCCCCCCCCTGACGGCAGCCACATGCGCAAGCCCCTTCTCCCCCCGCCCTCAACAGGGGAAGAAAGCAGTGTGCTGCTTATTTTTATTCCCTGCACGTGGTCTGATAACTAGTGGCTCGCCTTGAAGGTCTTTCTCCTTTGAATCTAATAAATACTTGCTCACTTCATAGAACAATAATCTTTTACTTAATATTTACAATGCTAGACGGTATCTGATACTATACGCAATAGCCAGGCATAGAATAATTTTTATATCTGTTATGTATGTTATATTGTAGCCTAAGCTTATTAGACGGAGATTATTTAGCAGTTGAATCTCAATCTTAATTTACTGATGCGCTGGGGCTCGAATTTGATAAAAATCCACCAATTGAGAGCGTATCTATACACCTTATTTATCAATACAGCAGTTGCTTGAAACTTGACCAAAATGTTTGCAGCGCACCACTTGTCAGCATTGCACCATAGAAGATAAGTGACGTCACGATTGCGTCATCTTGACCTTGTAACTCGAACTCACCTTGACTTCATTGCATGAACTGACCCGGATTGGTAGCGAGGATGCATCTCGTGCTGGAGACGCTGATGACCATTGGTCTGTTTTTCTACTACATCCTGGAGGCGCTCGTGCTCCTGTTGATCCCGAGTCGCTTCCGCAGGAAGGACATCCATGGACAACGAGTCCTCATCACCGGAGCAGGTTTTGGTCCTTGAATCGGTCTTTTTATTGGGATTAACTGGTTTGGGAAAAGGGCTTGGCGTACGCATGGCTTTATAGCCTATCTACATGTAACCATGAAATTAGGGTCATTGCTGCATTGGGGTTGGCAAGTTATGGTTAGGGATGCGTTTGGTTTAAGGTTAGGGTTGTCATCATCATCACCATTTAGGTTGCGTTATTATGATACTCTGCGTAATTGTAGTCCCTTTTTCGTAATGTCAGCCAATAAAAATAGTAGACTGAGAAGGCTGATCAAATTTGTTTCTAAAACGTGCGCTTGATGCAAATTATCGATGACGCAATTTTTTAAATAGCCTAGATATTCTTTGCGGGGAATCCAACCTCTCAAAGACCGTTGCTAAGGGACATGGCGTCTTTATAGGCGATAATAATAATACTTTTCCCGTTTTAGATTAGCCATAAATGAATTTGCCATTATAGGAAAATGGTTGCGGGACGCAATGATTATATTCGTCCCTATTCTGTAAGCTATAATGGCATGCGCTTGCAAGTTGCACGGCTGGGCCAGACACCCTACCACTTGATCTCATCCTAATTGCTGAACATTGCAATCAACGCTTGTCTGTGGTTGAAATATTCGACCTCGAATTTAATCTAATCTTCGGTTCAAACTTGAGATACTTTATTGAGCTGCTTTACGCCGAAGATATCGGGTTGAGCCTAGAGAGCCTAGATCTATGAAGCGTGCTATGCGATGAATACTGACCACCAAGTTATTGTCTTGTGTCAAATAGGCGAGTAGATGAGATGGATAAATGGGACGAGTTTTAGCAAACTCAGTTTATTGCTAGAACAGATTTAGGAGTTTTATGGCTGAATAAGGTTTGTTGATCATGAATGTGTCATTTGAACAATCGGTCCTCTACTCCTCTTACATGTAATTTGTATAATTGCATTGTCCCCTGGGACATCGTCGTGACCGCCGGCCGTTGAAAAAAGGTTCCCCATTATAACTTGTATGCGACATGTTATAGGCTTACTTGAAAAGAAAAAGGAAAAATAATAATAAATAAGTATTTGTTGTACTTTATGGTAAGGTATGTGACACTATGAGTGCCGGTGAAGGCGCGTTGGACGGTGCTTATATCAATTTGAAGCACGTGTGGTTTGCCTCTGCAGACTCGGGGTCTGCTATCCACTAACTTTTTTTGAGCACATACTTTCAATTAACCTCTCGTTGTCAACATTGAACTTTGAATGCGTTGTTTGTTGAAAAAGCAGACAATGCGGGAACAAGCGTCATTGGATGCTGTCTGTGCAGATCTTAATGTTATTAATCGTTACTTATCTGCTTCCGGGCATTTTGTTTGGGTTACTGGCTTGCCTGCTGCGCATTAGAATGGACGTCGACAAAGATGATTATTAAGAGCCGTGTTGGCGGTGTGCAGGGTCGGGCCTTGGTCGCCTTATGGCTCACAAGTTTGCACGGCTTGGCTGCACCGTCGTCGTGCTGGACGTCAACCAGGCCGGTCAGTCCTTCCACTCATATCTAGAACTACACAGACCGCTGAAAGATAAATAGGACAGCACTGTAATTGACCCAATGCCAGAATGACGTCACAGGCATTGAGCTCGTGTCTTCGTACCTACACCATGTTGCTCGCCACACCACAATTGGATGCAATGTGTTTTATTACTAATATAGTTGTTGCTTGTACCAGTACATGTGACATCACGTGACAGTTCTTATTCTGGACCAATCATCGAACAATTTAGTTAGTCATTAGTTACTCAGTTCAGTTAACTAGTGCATTTAGTACTACATTTGCCTGCGCTGATATGCAAGGCATTTATCTCTGAACAACCACCCAAGATATTGACTCATAGACCACTGGTGAAATAGTTAGGATCTACCAAACCAATTCACTATAAATAAGTGCAAATAATAATGTGTTTGATGTCCGTTTCGGCGTCGAGGGACGTCATCGGTGACCCACGTTAGACTCACATTCAGTTTGTCTTTGTGTTGAGGCAATGAGGAGACAGCTGCGGCGGTGCGTACGCACGGGACACTTGTTCACGCATACACCTGCGATCTGAGTCGACGCGAGGACGTTTACCGAGTAGCAGATCTGGTAGGATAGTTTTTTGTTTTTCTCTTAATCGACAGCAGCATGTAGGCCAAGTGTACTTGCTCCACTATCCATGCTCTGGCTTGACTCAAAACGAGGAGTTTACGGCCTCAGTTTCAGGCATGAACTGCTCATTTGAATCAGGCCCTCCTAGAGTGAACTTTATGTGAATATTTTTATTTCGTTTCAAAGACCCCGTTTCTGCTTTGAAAGTGTTTAAATTGCTGGCACGATTGCAATTTAGATACAGATACCTTTTAGAATGCAATTGGATTACAATTAGTTCGACCTAATTATTCAAGGCAAGTTCTGTGGTCAAATTTTCATTCCTTAGTTTGACCTACTTGCTCAATGCAAGTTCTGTGTGGTTGCAGGTGAAGGCTGACGTAGGGGACATAGACATCCTTGTCAACAACGCTGGCATTGTGTCCGGACACAAGATTCTCGCCTGTCCAGACGCGCTCATGCAAAAGACCATGGAGATCAACATCATGGCGCACTTCTGGGTAGAGGCATGACTTTCTTACATTTTGTATTTGCATTAACGTAATGACGCAATTACCGTGTCAAATATGATGGATTAAAATTGTATGCCTAATTTCCAACTTGAAGGCATGGCATTACGCGTGAAAATTGACTATGCACGGCATCAGCCTACGCTGTTTTTAAACTCAGCAGTCATAATGCACCTTTTTTGCAAGGAGTAGGCGTAATGCTACGCCAGTTTTGCCAAGACTTAACTCACCCCTATTGACTGAGTGTTGCATTGCATTAACTGTGCCTCATTGTTACATTCATGACAGACGGTCAAGTCGTTCCTGCCTGCTATGCTGGCGCGCAATCACGGCCACATCGTTACCATCGCGAGCGCGGCCGGGTTCAATGGGGCCTGCGGCCTCGTCGACTACTCCGCCAGCAAGTTTGCGGCTGTCGGATTCGACGAAACTCTGCGCATGGAGCTCAGCTCCATGGGGAAGGATGGCATCCACATGACCTGCGTCTGCCCGTACTACATCAACACAGGGATGTTTAGCGGCGTGAAGACACGGTGGGTTGAACAATGGCTTGGAACCATGGAGATACTGTAAAACAGGAAATTTAGCTGCATGGTATTTTTGCGGGTTTGTCTCTCGGAAATTTAGGTGCACTCAATCTTTGCAATTTTTTGAATGCGCATCTTATGTAGCATTTGCAGAATTATTTTTGTACTCGTAATTTTCTCGAGTTTTAAAGATTCGCGAAATTCGTCAAAATGACATGCGCGAGAAAATTTAGCTTTTTACAGTAGCTACTTGATTGATTTAGGCTGGTGAGCTACTATGTTCTGTCTACTATATGCGTTGTTCTACTTGAAGCTGTCAATGTGAGTATTGTAGTTATATTTTGTGATGACTATAACAAACTTTTATGTCGTCTGATCTGTTAACCCCTACTTGGATATTTTAGTTAAAATGCATTTGCAAGATTTCGCTATTTTAAAGCCTTTTTAATCGTTTTGCTTCACTGTGATAGAGCAACACCAAAGACATATTATGATTGGCTGTACTTTAAAATTTGGTGATTTTTAGAATGGAATTAATCGTATTCGCCCTTTTAACGACTGAAATCCGCAGCAATTCTGTGACGCTAGTTCCGCGTGATCGACAGACGCTTGCTATTTTCAAGTTTTCTGCTGTTCCGCAGGTTTCCGCTGCTCCTTCCGATGTTGGATCCGGAGTACGTGGTGGACAAGATCATGAATGCCGTGCTGACAAACCAACCTTTGCTCGCCATTCCAGGGTCCCTCAACCTCGTCATTGCCATCAAGTAGTGAGTTGATCGAAATCACAATTGTTCAATCCATCTTGATTTCGTTTGATTTGGATTTTGATCTGAGATTTATTGAAATCCAGATTGATTGAAATACAGGCTAATCAATATCCTGATTGATTTAAATCCATGTTGATCGAAATTAAGATTGATAAAAATTGAGACTGATTGCAATTCATTTACTCTTGTTACATGCTTTGCAATTTTTTTGTGGTTTGTCAGTTATTCAACGAATTCTTTTTTTGTAGTATTGTACTGTATTGTGCACACAAAAATTATGTAGGCGTGCGTATTGTGAGTATAGACCAGGCAACTTCAGCTCTTAGGGCCGGTTTCTCCAACACGGATTTAATGGTGGTTCAGGATTTAGCCCACCTTTTTGCCAGCCCTTAGGGCTGGTTTTTTTGAGTTTATCGCACCCGAAGCCTGTTGATCAAGATTTTAAACAGCCTTGGTCATTGTCAATCAAGATTTTCTGACATTGTGCTTGAAATTTAATATTGATTTTATTTTATTTGAAACTTCATGTAGCAGTATCATTTGAACTTTCTATGGATGGACTTGATAAATGAGCAATTGAGGCCATTGATGCAGAAAATAGTGCAAAGTAATAAATATTCATAAATACAAAAATTAACAAAATACAAGATATTTGAAATTACAAGGTCCTCATACAGAATAGAAAATATTCCTAACTAAGAAATTTTTAAATTTATCATAATATTATCGTTTAGTCGACACTAATTAATTTGTCTTTTTGTTCTTTAGCTGGCTTCCCATTAAATCGCTCCGCTTGCTCAACGATTTCTTGGGCGTCACTCACGGCATGGATGAGTTCCGTGGGCGCGCAAAAAAAGAAGAATGAAAGAAGAAGCAATGTAATGAAATAAAAAATAATAGTGCTTGACTGTTTATTCTAAAAGTTAGGCGCGAACTCTTTTTGGATGAAGACGCGCCAAACAAGACTCGTCCGCTATTTCAAGCTAAACTGTACGCTGCATCGTTGGAATTGTTTATTTCAATTATCGTATTCTCTGCCGATTGTATTGTGTTTTGCGATTGTATTGTGTTTGGGGATTGTATTGTATTTTGCCGAATTATATCAGATCATGACGCTTTGCAATGCAGCCTCTGTTTGGACACTGCAGTGACAATGATCAGCTGGTAAAATTAGTAAAATATGTTACGGATACTAATTACAGATATTGGTCAAAAGCACCCGTTCATTAAGCACCCGTTCATTAAGCACCCGTTCATTAAGCACCCGTTCATTAAGCACCCGTTCATTAAGCA
>JAQIWG010005528.1:0-14423 GCA_034695025.1 Chamaedrilus cognettii | reverse complement strand
AAGCGTTCCGTTACTGAGACGCCATTTTGTAACGTCAAAAACTCAAGCCGCTTTAACGTGTGGTTGATTTCATTTTTCAATTTTGTTGCAATAACTTTCATAACTTTTGAACGCATTAATGTTTTCGTTTGAAATTTGGAGACCTTGTGTCAAATTATCTCAGCTACGATCCCTGAAAATTTAAAGGAAATATATTAACTTTTGGCCGAGCTATCGCAAATTCCCTATGGGGTATTTTTTATGCCGCACTTTGTACATTTAAAAAATAAATGATCATGGTTGTATAAACCACGCCTTCGTTTTCAGCGAGAATTCAACACTCCGCTTGTGAAAAATCATGCTGATAATTCAGACAACATTCTTTAAATATTGTGCGGAAGCTCCTCGGAGCTCAAATGGGCTAGTGTTGTCTGAATTATTATCAGCGCGATTATTAACAAGTGGATCGTTGAATTCGCTCTGAAAACGAAAGCGTGGTTTAAACAATCGTAATCTTTTTGTAATATTTATTTAAACAGTTTTATTTATGTATGGATCTTTAGACTCATCTTAAACCTTCTTACAATATCAGTCACGGCAGCAATTATATGTATATTTTGAGAACACTATTTGCAAATTTAACCAGTTTATTTTTAGTTCTAATTTTTTACAATGATAATTATTATACGCGCAAATAAAATATTTTGCCATTTGTAACATTTGTCATTTTATTGTGTGCAGGCTTTTCAAAGTATAAATTTCTAATTTTATTCTCCAGTATGAAATATGTATTTTATAAACTTACTACCAGACTATAGTCACATAAAAAATCAAACACATAGAACATACAATATATAGCACATATTCCCAGGTGTGCAGTCCTAATCTAATTCAATGCCCGCTGAATTTGTGTGTGGCTGCTCTGTGTGTGGCTGGTGTTGCACTGCTGCATGGTTTCTTGTCCGCTTTATTCTTTTATTCGAAATGTTTTGGGCATCAAAACTAATGAATTATTCTCATGCTTAGAATCTGCTTCACAACAAAAATGTCATCTTTTGCAAAGAACTGCTGCAACTAAAATAACAGAAACTATAATAACTAAATAGGCAACATATGGTCTAATCATAGACTTGCTGCTTGGGGGGGGGGGGGGTATACTAAAGGAAGATAATTCTATTAGTAGGACTACCCCCTCTTTATCCACTCGTGACTTCATCTTGGACACACACTGTGTCACACAGACTTAGTAAATTACCATGCTGCGTCCGACGATATTGATCCTAGGGACCTTAACTCGCGAACTTATGAAACGATAAACAAAGGGTGCGTCTATAGCGTGCACCCCAGAGCACTGAGTAAAAACGAAGTATTTCAATGGAACATTTTGCGTAAACGTTTAGTGCGTTCCGTAATGAGAAGCAATATTGCGTGCAGCATTCAGCCGATGTCATGTAAACTCGAACAGCCGGAGTGCGAGGTGTGGGTCACAATGTCACAAGGCCGAACAGACCACCGAGTATAATACAGGCTATTAATGCTGTTCAAAAATTAGAATAGGCCTACAACTTACGAGTATAATTGCATAGATAGGCTACCGGAATATACGTGTTGCAGCGAGTGAAGCGTAGGCCAACATACATTGTCGATCGAAGTTTAACCAAAGGGTAATTTAACCCGCGGGTTTTTTTACAACCTGAGTAGCGCAAGAAGTCTAGTAAGTACATATTGTAGGCGCGGTAAGAAGAAACCGACTGAGATGGCCTGGGGTTTGTTTTGAGAAAGAATCCCGGACGTTTGGGTGCGGAAATGTATGGAGTATGAGATAGATGGTAAAAGACGCAGAGCGAGAACCGGAAACAGTAGACCGGAAATGGAGGGAGGGCGGGTGTCCATTTCTGCAAATTGCCTTCATCTTTATCTTCATTGCTACATTTATTTTCCTATTCTGAACTTCACTGTTAATGTGAGCGGATTTTGTTCCAGTTGATTATTCTATAAAACCTCGTGGAAAGCTCGAAAAGTCTCCAATTTGAAGGAAAACACAAAGAGTACCTCAACTATAATCACAACTATTCTCATCACACGCCGAAATTTTCCAAAATGTCGTAAAAAAAATAACTTTTCTTGACGAATTTTTACAGATCTTTTCATTTTAGCCACTAGTGTTAGGCTCAATTAAACACATTTGTGCTATTTGTCGCGTTCGAGTGATATGACTGGTGACCATGGATCGAGTGGCATCACTGGTGGCCAAGGGTCGCCAGGGAGCAGCCGTGTGAGCGGGAAGCGAGAATGGAATCTACGCCAATCAATCTTGGTTCTTGCTATTTTGTATAGGCCCACCGGCTGGAGAAAATTTGAAAATGAAATCAGCAGGCTTAAACAAACCCTAACCCCAAACTTGCCCTAACCTAACGCAGCTCTAACCCTAACTCGTTGACAGTAACGCAGCCCTAACCCTAACTCGCAACAGTCTACGAAGCCCTAACTCTAATGAAAATTCGAACCTATTTAAGTTCCAACAACAACGAATTTCTTCAGCCGGCATGCAAATTAGCAAGAGCCGGGATGGATTGGCGCAGATTCCATTTTCGTGAGCGGGACTTGAGTGCTGAGGCTGTGAGCAATTTTCATCGAGCATCTTTCGCTAATGCATCGGTACCGAGAGCGTGCCCGCGGCGGCGGCGAGAAATGCCGATGTAATGAGTGCGTCTACTCCGACCGCGACCTCCCTGTCGCCGCCCTGTAGCCGCTCTGTCGCTCGCAGCGTTGCCACTTACTTGTTTGAAAATAGCGCCACAATGTCTTCAGAATAGCGCATTTTCGACCAAAAATTTTGATCAAGAGGCAACATTATTTTTAAAAATAGCACATGGGACGAAAAATGGAAAAAAAATATTTTTGTCCCGAAAATCCGAAATTCTCCGAAAATCCGAAAATCCGAAAATCCGAAATGCCTCTGATCGGTCCTCAGATCTCATGCTGTCAACTATTTTCCGAGAAATGTAAACTCTTTTCGCTCATTTTTGCCACAAACCCTTGGATTTTTCTATTTTTCCTATACTTATTAATCTACTATGTCAATTTTTTTTCATGGATCAAAATTGCACTTTGGCTTTTAAAATAGCACTTTCTTGGGATTTTTTCTTGTATAGCATTCATTTGGTCGGAAGAGCACCACAATGGCTACGCTGGTCGCCCGCCCCCCGCCCGGAGGCCCACCCTGCCGCTAGCATTCAGTCCCTCGGTGCACGGGGTGACGGCGCATTAGTGACGCTGACACTGTGGCGGCTCTGTGCCTCGAAGACTGGACGGGAGGCGAATTATTTTTACGAATTATTTCTACTTGGCGCCAATTGTAAGCCAAAAATAGTAAAGATGTATCATGTATGATTTGTCTTTTGAAAGGTTTATATAATAATGTTCATTTTCTTCATAGGCCTATTCGGAACCGACCAGAGAACTTCTAGTCAGCTCGAAGAAATGTCGGGGACTAAAACACAGCAACGCGCGCCTACAAACGTTTGACGATAGGCCGAGCTGCTCTTCTGAAGCTGACAATTGATTGAGTAACGAAAGGGGGGGGGGCAATGTCCCCCCCCCCCACAACCCCGCCATGCATGCACACAATCACACCCTTCAACCCCTCCGTCCAATTTCTTCGGACGTGCGCCATTTTCGTTTCAGTTGGCGTCGCTAGGTGGCGACACAGTTGACGCAGTCGAGACATGATTTAACGCCGCTCACGGTCTGGCAGCGTTCTAATCTGCGCACGGCTGAGTTCGGATCGATTTGTGAGCATTCAACTAATGAGTACTGCGATAGTGGTTCTCACTGAGCGCCGATAATTGGCGCGGAGTTCGGGTGAGGCTTTGCAGATGACGGTCGGAAAAGCCGAAGGATGCAGTGATGCAGACAGGGTTCAGTTCGCCTAGATGGCTTACATAAAAGTGACCGGGCAAGTGTTGAAAATGTGAAAGGGCCCGAAGGGGTTATTTAATTCCTGCAGCCTGTGTCTGCTCTGCAGGACGCATATTCTTGCACTTAGGTCAGGCGGCGCAACTAATAGTTGCTACTGTTCTGGCTTTCGTTAAGAGTTTGGAAAACTTGTTCGTAAAAGCTACAACATTGTAGTAACCATTTGCGGTTGGTTGACAAATTGTCCAATTTGACTAGAATATCTATTAATTAGGTTGAAACAGGCTTAAAGCATGCATATACTCAGGGGCGGCGGATCCAACCCGTCATGGGGGTGGGCGATTCTGGCCTAAAAATTGTCTTCGACGAAAACCATACTTTTTCCTTTCCGTGCAGAACTCGTGAGCGTTGGGGGGGGGGAGGGTGCTGACAGAATCTCCCTTAGATCCGCCCTTGACATATATATAGGCTACATGTAGGCCTATGCTATGTAGGCTAAAAACTGCTTCAAAGGACTCACGCCAGTGTTATTAATTTACGAATTGTACAACTTTAAAATGCCAGTTATTCCATCCTAATTTGCTTTGACGAGTGAAAACCCGCTCAGAATTTTGTTGGAGCGAAAAAAAAATCTCCGTCTCACACCTCCACCCCTCCCCCCCTGCGTGCTCGTAAGTTCTCTACGACAGGAAAGTCTCTGTCAGCATCCCTCGACAACTAACCTATCGTTCGAGTTCTGCAAGGAAAGGAAAAATAGTGAGTCGAAGTCAACCCTTCCACCCTCCTCCCCCCCCCGAAATGAAACTTATTATACTTTCCTGTAGTTTGCATTAGATAGATCAGTAGGCCTAAACCGTGTGCATGGGGTCCTGTGATTTGTCTCTCCAAATTTGCAATATATGCATAAAACATGATCACACTGATCACCTTTACAATTTCACAGTTCAATTTATAACTGTACATTCTATGTACAACAGATAGCCTGCTGTACGTTTAAATAAGCTCTACTTCGTGGCGTCATTGCAGTATAGCGAATCTACTCAAAATGTTTAGCAGAGGTGACACTAGTACCATGCACAAGAGTGCATCCACCGGGGGGGGAGGGGTCGGGGTGGGGGGGGGGGTCATGACCTCCCCAGCTTTTGGGATGACCTCTCCATTTTTAAACGTTTTTATATATAAAATTTGATCCCATCCCTCCCCCCAACTTTTTGGATGACCTCTCCATTTTAAGCGTTTTTCTAAATAAATGTGGCCTCAATCTGACCCCGACCTCCCTAACTTTTAGAGTATGGTTGCGCCCTTGACAGTGCATTGATATTTCATGTGATTCTCTTGGAGAAAATCACTGTGACTTATGAAAACGAGACAATGATCTTTTGCAAGGGAGTGCAATTCTGACGTTTTTTCTGCAATTTTATCTGTTCGTTTTGGTAACACAACTGACCGAGCAGATTCAGACACCAAAGGCAGTCAAAAAAAATAGCAAAATCTACGAAATATATAGCGGGGAGGCCATATTATGCATCATCCGCGGCCCCAAACCATGTCCCAATTACAAATCTATCTATGTGCACATTGGTAAACCCATAGAATGCGGTCAACAGATTGCTTGCTGAAAGCACCATTCGTTAAGAGAAAGATTAGTACCATGCTTGTAGGCTACATACATACATGTGCGCGAATCCAGGTCATAATTATGGCCTTAAGTGTAGACTCCTTAACTCGGCGATGATAGGTTAGTTGTACGACTGTCAGAATTTATAGGTGCTGCGATCGATAAAACTTTTCCAGATGCTCCTCGCGGAAAAACTTTGTTTATCGGTTTCAGAGTATAAGCGGATCAGCGAAATACATGTAAGCTGAGTGTTTGATGGATGGAGCGACCATATCTGCCACCATAACTTGTTCAATTATTTTTCGTTAATATCTTGATATAGACAAAAATGTCATCCTCTTCGTCATACAATTTAAAGAATTCAACATCAACAAATTTATGAAATCAAATTATGTGCGCATGATTATGCAATATAATGGGTTGTTTACGATAAATATGTAGGCCTAGATAAAAATATGACTTAAAAAATCAAATCGATGCGACGTGTAGTCATTTTTCTATGAATCAGTGGCCAAGACTTTCAGCATGACCCTCGTACATGTAAGCTGAGTGCTTGGTGGATGGAGCGACCATATCTGCCGCTATAACTTGTTATTTTTTTCAAATTGCGATGCATGTTTATGCCGCATTGTTATTTTCATAACAATGTTTGACTCGTGCTTAAGCATTCCATTCGGCAATAAATTGCTTTTATACTACACATGTCTGCACGCGGACGTAAATAGTTGGCAAAATACGTCTTGCATGGGGTCTCGCACGTCTTGCATGGGGTCTCGCACGTCTTGCATGGGGTCTCGCACGTCTTGCATGGGGTCTCGCACGTCTTGCATGGGGTCTCCCGACGCCGCCATAATTATAACGTTGCATTTTCCTTTAACCTACATCGCGTCTGATGTCCTTCTGTCTTGCACCGGCATTTACCGGCGACTCGCAATAAACGCCGCCATTGCTCACGCCCCCCCCCCACCCCCCCCCCCCTTTATCGCTCCCACCCTCGATGCACCGAAGCCCTAACTTAGGTCTAATCGAAAGCAATGAGAGCGACGACGGAAGACCGCGCGAGAACTTGATGTCTTCATCGCTTGTCACTGCTCGCGTGTGATTGCTTCTATCGGCCGCCGCTGTCGTAATAGCTGTCCCGCACCCGAGTAACGATCGGACCCCGCGTGCAACGCACATGCGCTCGGATTGCGTTCGAATCGAAAATAATTAGGCTTCATCAATCGCTAACATCTGTCCAGCGGTTCGCGGACCCGGCGCAATTAAGTTGATCGAAAAAATCATTGTCGCGATTGTTGTCAAGTGCGTTCTTGGAACGATTGCTGTGGTCGCGAACGAAGTGGGTTATTTGTTAGTCGCCAGCGAGGATGCTGGAAATTACGATTTTAAATTAGTGGTTAGAGGAGAAGAGCTTTTGTTTTTGTTTCTTTGTAGTTTAGGCACCGTGTGTAGCACAAATACAGTCCGGTTTTGTGCAAGGGAGCCCGCACAGAACCGCTACCCCTTCTTCAGTCGCCTTTTACGACAAGCCCGGGGAGTTCTGAGCTGCTATCCAATTCTTTGTTCTCCGGCCTGCAGGGGGGTAGGAGAAGAGCGGGCTGACATGAAGACGAAATGACCCATCATGAATCATCAATTTTTTTTTGGAGCTATACCATACTGAAACGGTGTTGCACTAACACATATACATTTATTGCTAAATCAACATTTTGAATATTGAACATTCGAACCTCAGGACAATGTTTTGTAATGAAGTTATTTAATTAGCGTAAGAAATGTGTGCTTCGATTGCGTCGCACCCGAAGCCTGTCGCTCGAGGTTTTAAGCACCTGGTCATGGTCACTCTCATGCCTATGTAAGTTTGCGTTCGAAATAAAATATTTATTGATTTTCAATTAGGGGTTAAATATTGACCGATTTTTAATCAGGCAAGCATTAGAACACCGTACATACGATATGCGAATTAATTTTTAGTGTGGCGCACGTTTTTCAAAGCATCGGATTCTGGTGAAAGAACGCTTGTGATTAAAAACATAATAAAAGTACACCAGATGCCAAAAAGCACGCAGTAAAAACTGCCCAAAATGGTTTTTCAGTAACTTCGTTGCGTATTTTATGTCAATTTTTAGATTTTACGGGTAAAATGATGGCTGGGTTGAATTTTAAGGACCGTGTGCTGTAACAAAGACTATTACAGTCCGGTTCTGTGTAAGAGGGCCGCCACAGAACCGCTCCCGCTCTTTAGTCGCTTTTACGACTCGATTTGCGCGGGGAGCTCTGGACTGCAAGTCTATTATTTGTTCTCCGACTCAGTTCTATCCCTTGAAGGAAAACAAATTGCAAATAAATTTCAAATAAATGCTCATGATGCAAACTGAGATGAATGAGCCGCAGCAGAATAATATTGAATAACTTGGCCAGTTAAAGAGGAAATATAGGGCGTTGCATTTCGCAAAGACCCTTACTTGAAACCAGTGTCAGGTGTGAAATAAAGCTAGCGTCTTTCACTTCGATGATTCGATTCCGTGCAATCACATTATCGCTACAGGTATATGACTTGTTTAATCACTTTTGTCAAGAAGGTTCTTTCGCTGTGGCTGACATCGGCCAACATAACGACTCGAACAGGCCTAACTGCTGGCAACATCTGCAGACGTGCTGTCAAGCCTGTCAACTAGGCCCACAGTCGCAGAACAATGAATTGTCGCAGTGCCTGGGAATATTAAAGTGTTCGCACACCTTTCGGTCAAAATGAAGAACGTTTTGTCGTTAAGAACAATAGTCCGCAGAGAATTCGTCGAGCTTGCGGTCGTTTGTCTAGGCGCCCAGACCTGACGTCATGATCGCTTAGCGACGAATGCTGCACGCAGCATTCTTTTTGTTGAGGTCAAAGTGACCTTAACGACGGCGGCTGACATTCGTTTGACCGAATGGGCGCACACCACGAACGCCATTGTAAACTTTCTTCCTTTTGACCGAAAGGTGTGCGGACACTATTAGTCCTTTGCCAGAGTTGCTTTATTGTCAATATTTTCTAGGATGAACTCGATAGCCACCGATGCATGCAAGATCGAATGAAAAAAACAGTGAGATGATTTGAGTCAGTTCACTATGGAGTGAGATCGCTATGAAAAGCATATCGTAAACTCTGCCTAATTGTACGACATAACCTACGTATGTATACATAACATGCATAACATGCACACGAGTACGACGTTATCAAAGATGATCTGAATTTACGAGATGTCTCTCGCAATGACCACAATAATAACGTCTAGGATATAACACGGTCTATTGGCGAATCAGGCAGACATTAGGTTGTATTATAATTTGAACTCCTCTGACAAAAATCAGTATAAACAACACCGTCAAATAAATTAGTGGATTTGAAGCCCAGCTCTGAAACTATACGGTATAGAGGCCTATCACATTCGTGTAGGTTATGCGCTGGCATATAGCGCTTAAAGCGTATCCTTCACATAATGCGACTAAACTCTTACAGGATAAATGTCGTAAACGGTAAACGGCGACGAAATTAAATGGAGTCGAAAAATATCGACTAAATGA
The DNA here is from genome assembly GCA_034695025.1 of Chamaedrilus cognettii. Classification (NCBI taxonomy): domain Eukaryota; kingdom Metazoa; phylum Annelida; class Clitellata; order Enchytraeida; family Enchytraeidae; genus Chamaedrilus; species Chamaedrilus cognettii. The sequence goes on along the minus strand of JAQIWG010005528.1, from coordinate 5,341 downwards.
ATCGTTCTAGTGCGCAAGTATTGACACAATAAACTGCGCACCGCATTGAAAACAGGTCAGCGACAGGGAATCGTTTTATGGGCCCGCGCATCACCGCGGCGGACGCAGTTAACCCATAGACGCGCGTGAGTAATGCGCAATAACCTCGTTCACAAACGTGCGTCAGTGCGCTTAGGCTGTGACCTTTCTGTGACAAAAAAGCGTAAACACGACAGTGTCATGCGCTAACCTGGTGAAGCGTGACAACGATTATTCAAGAAGGTTGCGTATAATAAGGCATAATATATGAAGAGGACTTAGAGGAAGATTGGCCTGACATTTGACTGGTTCAATTTCAACGCGTACGTTGATACAGTGGACCCATTATCTAGTCTACAAGCGTATCACCTACAAATTACAGGAAGACGTGATTAGAGCAGCCTTGTTGTCCTCGAGATCAAGGTGATTGAACTCGAGTGCATGCTGCACTCGAGTTCGTTTAAGAAACCGCTTGATCTTGCTTGGTCTTGGTCGCGGTTATTGGTCGTGGTCTTGGCTATAATTTAGGTCTTGGTATTGCGAGACCAAGATCTTCAGCTTAACGTCAACTTTGTCAGTAGAAACTACGCGGTAAATAAACACGAAGGCACCAAAAAGACGGCCGTAACTTCGTCAAATGTTGACCGATTTCTATTATTCTTCAGGATCGACAGAGAATATTTTTTTTGCAATTTGAATATACTGCATGAGTGGAATCAACTTTCCGATGGTCATCCACGCAGCAAGCGTTAAGCGTTTCAGCAAGCTCGATTGCTTCCTGAATCTAGAGAACCAGGGGATTGAAATAAGTAGCTATGCTTTTTTCCCAATTTGAGCCGCCGGCGGTGTCAGGAGGGGGGGCCTCTGTACGGCGACACAAGTATACACAAGTACTTACAAGAAAAAAAAAGTAATCACAAACAAGTACAAGTATAAACAAGTAAACACAAATCAACACAAGTCAACACTAGTTGTTTTCAAATAGTACTCGTATTAGACATTTTGCACAATTCATAAAGTGTAAAAATCAAATTTGGTAACAAATAAGCCAAATATTTTAATTTTTTCATTTAAATAATGTAATTGACATTTTGAAAGTCTCCCGTTATACGACGTATAAATCGTAAGCGAAAGCTATATAATCCGGGTGCTCTCTAGCGCATATAAGCCGATATCTTCCAGCCCCCGGAAGAGAAAGAACTCGCGAGCGGTGGGGTCCGGGGGGGGGGGGCGGGGGAGAGAAGATTACAAACGGAGGTTTTCGAGCAAAGCATCTCTTAATCAATGCTTTTTCTTTTTAGGGGCCGTTCTTAACAGTGCATGCGTACTAATTGCAGCGGTACACCAGCCAGTCCCTTATTCCCCTTCAGCCTTCTCTAGACTCCTACCGAAAAAAAAATCAACAAAAAATCCTCACCATCGAGGAGGCTTTAGCCTCAAGCCTCTTCTCCCTACGCCCCTGAAAGTGTATCTAATTAAATAGAGACTCGCGCCGAGAAATATGCCTAGATACAATCATTCAAACATGCAAGCGAACCTGGTTAGCGAAGTGCTGAGAGACTTGTGCCGTAGCCCAACACTGCAGTATAAATGAGTGCTCGAAGCAGAAAATTGGAGGTGGGAGGGTCGAGTTAAATTTGAGGTGGGGGGTCGGGCGTGGGAGAGACAAGTAGTCGGCTTCGCAAGTGAGGTGTGGGGGGGTCTGGAGGTGGCTTCTGTGATGGGGAGTCGATTTCAAACGGTGACATCATAATGGCTAAATAGGGCCTATGCTGCGTTTTAATATATTTTGAACAATGATCGAGGTTTGAATTATTGAATTGATGAAGTAGGCTATTTAGGCTAACAGGGGAAAAAGTATAAATTGCCCCCCCCCCCAAAAAAACAATACTTTTACGGAAGTGGAGTGTTTTAAAGCAAATTGGTCATCATGACAGGGGGGGGGGGAAATAAAATCAACTCCAAGTTTGATTGAAGTGGGGATCAAGAATTCAGGAGAGAGGGTTCAACTCCCAAACTATTCCGGTAGGCCTACTTCAAGACATGCACAGAACACCAAACCGCTGTGTGGAATACATTTAATTTCGATCCGTCATCCAAGAGAGAGAAAGTTGAAGATGTAATAAGTAGGTCACACTTTGGCCTATATTTTGTAATAAGTAGGTCACACTTTGGCCTGTATTTTAGATTTGAAAGCCAACTTTAATTCGAAATCTTCTTCCCCCAAGCTTGAAAAAGGACATAGTACAATTACCACAATACGAGTAGCATTACGATGTTTTTGAAGTTGAACGTATTTTCTGGTACAAAAGGCGTTCCTTGTATGTAGGCCTAATGCGTTTTCGTACGAACACGGCGCAGTATCAAAGTCATTCGTCATGAGATTATAGCTGAATAGGCCCATTAGGCGCAAAATGTTGAAATAAAAATAAAACTTCTTCAACAATAAGCACACAATTCTTTTTCGCCCAATACGGAATGAGTATCAGCTGCAAACATAGGCCTACACATCACGAATAGCCTATAAATAAACATCGTAGTCTGGCTGCAGTAGGCCTATCAATCAATCATCTGTGTCCGCGATCTTTTCGTTCATAATTATTGTTGTTAGTTTTGATGTTTGATCTACATTATGATACGTCCAAACTCGGCAACGTGTTATTGTGTTTAAAGGTTCATTTTATATCATCGGATGAGTGAGCCTAGATTTGTTCGGCATACAGTACTGATTCTTGCCTACTGTATCGTGCTTACTGCGTCTTGCTTACTGCGTCTTGCTTACTGCGTCTTGCTTACTGCGTCTTGCTTACTGCGTCTTGCTTACTGGGTCTTGCTTACTGCGTCTTGCTTACTGCATCTTGCTTACTGCATCTTGCTTACTTTGCTGCTCTGTGGCCTACGGTATGGGCATTATAGCGTTGATATTCGGCCCCCGGGCGCGTGGCACAATACCCAAATACCAGCAAAGCCAAAGCCTACGCTAGCCTGCGTCCTAGCATAGCCTGTGCAGCACACCACCTAGCCTACATGATTAACATTTATTAGCATTGACTAAGTATAAAAACCCATTCCTCTTGTTTTCTCCAAGTTTCTAATCAAGTAGCCTATTTTATTAGTCACATGGTCAGAAATATGTAGTCTGTTGGCATTAAGCAAAACAATTAATCACTCAGTTTCTATGTAAATACTGATATATTTTGTGAAGATCAGGCTCATTTTTGAAAGATGAATATTGAATTTTGACCCTTACATATAACTTCTATTTTTAACTATAATGTAGGCCTATAAGCTACTACAAGTCTCGGGCAGCGATGTATATATTTGTTAAACTGAATCCATAACCATAACATCTAGCAATCCCTCAAATGTTATGAAAATGTGTATTACGATTAATGGTTCTCCTGATATAATAGCCGCTGTATTGCATATTTGAAGCATGAGACAACACTAGGGAAACTTTATATCTGCGTCGCTACAAAGCCTACTTTCACTGCTAGTATTCATACCCTGCGTAGGCTTTGGCTTTGCTGGTATTTGGGTATGGTGATACACCCTCCCGGGCCCTGTTTGTGTACATGTGCTGCCAAGTAGAGAGTGGCACGGGGCACCGCGGTGCGGGGTACCGCGGTGCAGGGTACCGCGGTGCGGGGTACCGCGGTTCCTCCGCGGTGCGCAGTTTGGAAATTGATTCTGCGATTCTGAACCGCGATTCTAATTTACAATATTTACACTGCCATTGGCTCGAGACCGTGGCTCCCATCTCGTCATTAGTTGAGTTAGGTCTTAAAATATGAGTTTCAACTTTCATTCGAAAAATGTTAGATTTCGGTGGAAGCTTGACGACTAGGCCTGCAGCCTTGATATGACGACTGAAGATGTCGACAACGCTAGGCCTCTCAGTCAGCTGCGCGAGCACGAACGTGCGCCACGTGACGCGAGTGTTGATTGGCCCCAGAAGTTACTGCACCCAATGAACTAGATTGTAGAGACTAACACCCTGTAGTATACATGGAGTATTACAGCCGTATTCCGCATGGGGTGAATCCAGGACTTTCGACGTACAAGAAAATGATCGAAGATTTATTACGTGTAAATCGTTTAATCATTCTCACAAAAACCATGTGAACACTTAAAAATTGTAAAGAGAGAGGAGTGGGGCGGAAACGGGAGAAGCGGAAAAGGGGGGCGGCAGGAGGGAGCGAAAGAAAGGGAGGGCGGAAATAAATTCTTCTTGCAGCCTAGCTGATGCAAAACATTCTACTATTCCTTTCAACATTCTTTAGAAAATGACAAAAATATGTTTGCAAGAATGTCATTCCTGCGAAAATATTTTTGTTTCGACAGCAGTCACTCCCGCTCTCCCTTTAATTCTACGTATGATTCTGATTCCATCAGAGTATAGCTTACATTATGAAAAAATGACTGCGCCAGCTGAAAAAAAATCTCAGCAATGCATTGCAGCCTTACGGGCGATTAAATGTCATAAATAATTATTTGTGTTAATGTCATATTCCGGCTACAGCTGCGTTAGCCAACTTGATGTGCTCGGCACTTGATTCGCAGCGTAAATCAGCAGTGTAGGCTCTCAGGTCGACAAGCGTGATGATAACGAAGCATAATGTACTGCGCCATTGAGAGTCTTGTCGGGACGTTCGTCAAAATGTCAGATAGCTTCTATTAACGGATAACGCCGCGTGTCGCCTTGATAAGGGAGACATGCAGGATAGAATGGTAATGCTAGTATCAGTGTCGTTGGTAGCCATTCATCACTCAGCGGGGCGCTCTTGGTTTAACTCTACGATTTCAAAGGATATAGACGTGTGTGCTGCACAGTCGTACATGCACTCTGCGACACATGCATGTACGTGTCGCCTGAATGTATATGCATCGATGTATCTCATACCGACATGCCTAAATGCTAAATTTAAGAAAATTTGACATTTGAACACTAAACGCAAGAACTACATTTTCATTGGTCGATAGGCAGATCATGCACTTCACCTTTTTCACATTGAGGCCCGTAATGCGTATAGGCCTACATTTTTATATACAGATCAGTGATACATACAGGGTATGAAAAAAATACCCCCTAGCAGATAACTCAGCCAAAATTGATATATTTTCTTAATCTTTTCAGGGATTGTAGCTAAGATAATTTGACACAAGTTCTGAAAATTTCACTTGAAAATCTGCTCGCATTCAAAAGTTATGAAACTTTGACAAAAAAAGTACAAAAATCGTTTTACCTAACACAGTGATGCCTGCAAATAGCATTTTGATGCCTGCCGATCTCCGAAATTCGTCGCTAAACTTGCAGGACCTA
>JAQIWG010005527.1:0-14427 GCA_034695025.1 Chamaedrilus cognettii | reverse complement strand
CTCCCCCCCCCCTCTTTCCCGGGTGGTGCAACGAAGAAGGGACACAAGAACCGAAGAGGGGGGTAAATGCCACCATGTCATGTCACGGCCGCCGGTTTAATCTGATCTCCCACTTAGGTCTCCGCTTCCTCTCCTACCTTCAAATTTAGTCCCAGGGGGCGCCGCTGACTCGCACGGCTATTAAGAAGGCGTTACATGACAAGATCCCCAAGAGACTACACTACTGGTATAGTCTGCCCGACCGTCCTACCCACATATGTGTAGGGACGCCCATAATACAGAACCGAGTCAAGCAATGCCTTACATGACAAAACAGCCAAGTCAGCAACCTCGCATCCTTGTAATTTGTTGGCATGTAAAATTGCACCGTTGCTTAAAGCCTTAAAAGAGTATTATACTGATCCTTTGTATGCTACAAGCCGAAATCACTAAATCTCTATAATTTTACATTGAGGGTGGCCTTTTCTGTTTTTACATTAACAAATCGCATCGTTCTTCGATTATTTTAATGCAAATAATAAAGAATATTGCAGCTAATATAGATAGACAAAAGTCGATTCGATTACGTTACAATAATTAGGCTTTACGTCAAAACATAGAAATATTCAATTTCCTCTGTCATGCAGAGGCTTCATGTAATTTCCTCCACTGTTCCAATCAACACACCCAGAGTAATGGTAATGAAGCCACATGATAGACATAAATACAATGTTCCCCCCCCCCGCCCCCCCCGGCTAGGCTAGTCTTACTCGAAGCACACTGACATGAAAACCACCTGGGCAGTGAGAGACAACTCAGAACCCCTGGCGCTTCAGGCCTGAGTGATTTAACACAAAGTTCAGGATTTTAATATCAATAGCAGGAGATTTGTCTGATTAAAAATAATGCCAGATGTGCCTTTTGCTTTAATTCATCAAAATCCACAATTTGCTTTAATTCAGCAAAATTCACAATTTAAACAAATTCACTCCGACTTCTTTTTACTAAAAGTCACATGATTTATAAACAATAACTTGAAACCATTGAACTAAACTAAGATTTTGCAGCAAAAACCCAAGATTTTTATAAATCTAAGAAAGTAGCACACTAGCAGACTGGCACAGGCCTACTAGCGATGTAGCCTACTATACTCCAATATGTCTGTATTGGCCATTCCTAGATTTTTTCTAGATGTTTACTTCTCAAAGCATCATACAAAACTAGTACTCAAAGTGCTAGTAATGGTTCCAATGCTGCAGGCAGGTCTCAAGCCTCGATCACTGACAGGCCGCGAGCCCAGCAGGAGATAATGGCACGCAGTCCAGCGTGAAAGAGCCTCCGGTCTCACGCCGCGCCCGGCCGGCCCTCAGCCCTTGCCCGGCCGGCCCCTCAACCCCTGCCCAACTCCCCCCGGCTGCCCGTATTGATTGCATGCCAAGAGAAAGGGCAACGAGAGAGTGGACAGAGGTGACGGTAGGCGGTACGGTAGTGGGATCTAGGCATTACGGTGGTGGAGGGTAACCCGAGAGGGAGTGTAGGGGAGGGAAGGGTAAGTCTTCCCCTCTTAGGGGGCGAGCGAGCGAGGTAATAACGACCCTTGCGACACAGCGCGGCGCTGAGACGCTAGGGTAATGGAACACTTAATTGACACTGTAGACGCATCCCATTATTCAATAATAATATGTCCAAGGAAGGGAGCGCGCGCTATGCGAGAGAAAAATGGGGAGGGAAGAGGCAGATGGACAGCGGGGAAATAACAACCGCGGGAAGGAAGTTGCAGAATCTAAATCACAGCAGGTCCATAACAAACCATCCTCAGGAGAAACTTCATGATAATAAAGTTGAAGATTAAATCCAGATTAAAGTGTCAAATGAACCTTCAGTGTGACTTAGCTAGCAAGGTTTGTGTCACCGGATAATGGAAAATGGTTTGAAATCAAATTCAAGTTTTGTCTTGTTAAAATTTATTGTAGTTTAAGGACTAATTGTGTAGCACTAAGACTAGAGAACCGGCACAAAACCGCTTCCAACAAAACCGCTCCCCCTTCTTTAGTCGCCTTTAACGACTTGCCCGGGGATCTCTGGGCTGCGAGCCAAATCAAATTCACATGCATATGAAGGATGGGTTAACTTAGAAGCCGTTTTAGTAAGAAAGCCTTTCAGGCGGCTAGGCCTACAAAAGCCCTACATGGTCATTAGAAACAGGACCAGGAATGCATGTGTGCGTGCAACAGAAGCCACGGTCATAATTGCACTTCCTGCATTACCATCCAGGCATGAACTGCACGGTTTCATTGTATGATAAAATTGACACATGGATGAAACATCACGGTATCTAACGGCTGCTCACGGTTACCTTCGATGTTCAAATCGACCAAGTTATCAAAACACCAGCCTTTATTACAGTATGTTCTTCTAAATTCTTCACTAACATCAGTTAAACGAATGCAAACTTTGGTTAAGCAAAATTATTGTACATTTATATGCCTAATGCAAATAATGTACGTGTAGTTTAGCATTCAGGCACTAACTGCAAGGTTCATTGTACGACAAAGCTCAAGCTAGTTGAGTTCACATTGAAGAACATGAAATACATAGGACACTTTTTTAAACTTCACTGATAAGACAGTTATAGCATGGAATCAACTCGATTTGGGATTCATCAAAAGTCCAAAATTCTCAGAGTTACATCATTCTTGTTGCATGTACCATCTATAAACTCTCACCTCAAATTAAAGCAGAAACACCAATAGTTTAATCAGAGTCAATGCGTGACTTGCACCCTTGCAGAATCATTCCAAGTAATAAAATATCCACCCTGCACGCTATCCAAATTGGTTTTGTAAAGTGGATGTCTGTAGAAGGCCAAGTGGGTCCAGAGTTGCATATGACTTTAATAATAGCTGAGAAATGCAGATGCTTCATCCAAAAAGGACTTAATGGCCCTCCTAATTGAAATACATGGTACACCAAATCAATGCCCTGGGGCTAACTTTAAACAACTATCAATGGCACATCTGATTTCTTTCAGATCAGCCCATAGTAGAAACTCAAGCCTTCAGGGAGTAAAGGCGCTGCCATAAATAAATAAGAAGCTAATAGAACACTATTATACCTAGCCCTACAATAGCCAATAGCACAACGTCAAATAGACTTCGTGATAGTGATCAATGCATCAGAAGAAAGAGTACAATCGAAGTGCATCAAAGAAAGAAATCTAATGCATGGTGCTGACTCACATAATTTGCACCTAAAGTCAGTGTTGACTACTACTGACACATTGTCAACAATAATTGTTACCGGTAATAAAGAGCAGCAGAGTGAAGTTGAAATATCACTGTATTATTCATGGAAAACATTATGAAGATTGGCACTAGAGTGACGAATTTGTGTAAACTGCTCATAAAAATTTCCAATTAATGCAAGAAATATTCTGTATTCTATTACAGAAACGAAAAGAGTATGTAGCGTATAACATTAGGAACTAAAAGTAGCATAAAATTAGAAACTTATAAAAACCTTAAATCTACTACGGCCTACAATACGCCTGGATACATGTAACGAATGCTCTAATAATGATTCTATAGGCCTACATTGTGGCAACAAACGATACTTCATCAACAACGTTATATTACAATATTATTTAAAACGTAACTCACATGTTTTTTGGACAACAGTAATTACTCTTAGCTTGTGAATGATTTTGACAGTTCTAACTCTAATTATTATATATGCTTCTAAACAGGTCTACAGTACACTTTCATTGCGTCTATATATAATTAATGAACAATGCTAAGATAAAGCATTTCAAGTTTAGTATAATAATCCAGACACATTCACTAACGTCTTGAAAGAAAAGCCACAGAAGAGCGTTACCAACAATAGCAATGAAATCATTCTTACAGGCTTCAGCAGTAAACCGTCAATCACATCGGGCTCAGCTGTTATACCGACCGGGCATGCTTTCATGTCACACCGATAGCAATAACACATGCATGCCGCTCTGCCAATAACGGTTGGCGGCGGCCCACTGACAGTGACAAACTACCGTTTACAGTTCAGGCTACACCCTGCCAGCAAATCCTGCAATTCTGTGAACAGTTCAACCAATATATTAGAGTCCCTTTCAACCATGCATATTTTTCATGCAATTTTTCATGCAATTTTTCATGCAATTTTGCATGCAATTTTGCATGCAATTTTGCATGCAACTTTGCATGCAACAGTGCTAAGGCGGACGGACGACCGTTGTCATGACCACGATTTCGCTAACTGGGTTTCATACACGGCTTTTTCCCTAACTGAGTTTCATGCACGGCTTGCATGGAACTCAGTTAAGGACATTTTACATTGTAATTTTTTTAACATGGTTTTATCCAACACTGCATGCAAAATTGCGTGTAAAATTGCATGCAAAATATGCATCGTGGAAAGAAGGCCTTACCGTGGGCATTCGTTTGCCGTTTGCCTTAATTGTAAAGTTCAACAGATAACTATCAGGCATAAAATTTGAAGGTTCCATGACTGTGGGGTTATAAGTCCTGAATCCAGATATAGCCACAAATTAGAAATCTGTTGCAGATTGCTGTACAGGCTATTCAAAAGATCAAGGGGATAATTAGAGGTATTGCTTCAGGTTAACTAAGCATGCTATTAATTTACACCGTCAGCAAAAGTAGTTGAGAGGCTCTGAAACCATTTCCGGTGGTTGAAAAATTCTATATACACTGTACATGTATGGATACAATATAAACACTTCTACATCAAAATAATTCTTGTATTGCTTAAATTGAGCAAAATTCATCACCAAACAGTGGCAATAAAATTGTACTTAGTACACTTTAATGTAGTGCCATACTGCTGAACATATGACACTACAGGTGCAAAATGTTTTATGAAATTACCCTGATGCGATAAACGATCGTCGATCGTGTATGGTGCACACTTTCTTATCAACAAACACACGTTCCTGTTCTGCGTGGCATTGTGGTACAAAAAAGTTATTTCAATATTTCCTTATGACTCCTTGTCGACACGTTTTAGAACTACGTATGATACAACACTTAGTTCAAGCCAGCACTTTCTTCGATTTTGCCTTCGACTCTCTTTAAAAATTGAACATAAAAAATTGCGATTTGAGTTCTCGCAAAGACGTTTGTTTTTGCTACGACTCCTGCAAATATAATTCGCATCGAAAATTGCTTGGAATTATGACAATTATCTTATAAACATAGCTTTAATTAATTTAATTTTCACAAAACATACCCTTCAAGAACAGATCATCTGAAAAGCAATTCTTCTGCCCCACAAACTCATCGAGCCATCAATTCAAATCCTCATTATCTCCTCCACAACAAGACTCTAAATTACACCCGTTATTAAGAAACTGAACATCACAGACTTTCAATAACTAGCCGACGTCAACGCGAAAAGGCCAAAGTCAAAACGGTCGAGGGGTGGGCGACGATGACAAATGGATTTGTGCTAAAGGTAAGCGCATAGGTCAACTATGGCGGACAGAAAGAAGAACTTGAACAAACTCACCTGTCTATCACGCTCGTCTGATGTATCACAGCACAGCGGGCACCGAGCAGATCAGCGTGTAGCGGAACAGAGCACAATAACAGAGGGTAAGCACGTGACATTGTATGGATGGATGCTGTATCAACAGATTCACTGGGCATTTAAGATTACAACAAAAATATTGGCAAAGGAGAGGAGCAGCGAAAAGAGGGGTGAAAAAAGAGCAAAGAAGAAACGAAAGCCGTTTAGAAAAATTAGGCCTGCGAGTTGACAATAGGCATTTTTTTAGAAAAAAAAATAAAAATCATTTCTGCTCGTGAACTGAATTTATGAAGATTGTAAAGAAGATTAGATGTACACTACTAGTCACATAAGATATAAATGCAGATTCCATTACACTCATTTTAAACGCCTTCTGATATATTAGTTTGAATGGTAGATAACACTAAAAAGACCAAGATAATAACATCACCATAATAATATGACGTTAGTTGAATACTGTAGTGCATGAAATGTTTAATGGTTTATCATCTCAGGCTAGGAACCTTCAAACTTTTTGTCAGAGAGCAGTAGAAGTTGTAAACTTATTTGAATTATAACACGGTTCAATAGCAACACTTAAAATTGTTGCAAAAACCACATTAAAGATATATAAAAATACAGATGAAATCAATTAAGTTTGAAGAAATATTAGATATGTGCAAATCAGTCAGAAATCATAGTATCGATGTCAAAGAGTATAACATCAATCGCAAAAAGAACCGTATCACTAAAACACGAATTGAGAGAAAAAGCAGCACCTTTTTCGTCCTTCATTCCGTGAAAGTGGGCGTTTCCCAGCAGTCCCGCAGGCACTCCGGCCAGTCCCATGAGTCCGGCAGCGCCTCCGGACGGCATTCCGGGCGCTCCGGGCAGTCCGGAAGGATAGGGCGGCATGGGAATGGAAGGAACGAGGCCGGCGTGGGGCATGTGCTGCTGAGCAGCCTGCATTTGCTGCACAAAATACGAGGATTTGTGCGGTGTCGTAGAATTTTTTTTCTTATGTTGTTTTTTTGTAGTTTATCACAAAGACTATATACAGTCCGGTTTTGTGCAAGAAAGCCGGCACGGAATGGCTCCCCTTTCTTTAGTCGCCTTTTACGACTCGCCAGGGGAGCTCTGGGCTGCACGCCAATTCATTGTCCCCCTGCCTGCTCGGCTATGACAGATATGGAAGGATTCCGGCACAAATCAACGCGTCGAAACCGCGCCTGCATGGCATTTACACTTCAGTTGGAGACATTAAGACATGAAAGGAAACTGATAAGTGCCAGGAACTGATTCAGGAACTAAAAAAACAGTTTCCGTTAGGCTTACAAGTCAGACACGGTTGTCAGTGCTCAGAAACGGCCACGGATTGGTGTCTGTCATAGCCATATAGATATATATAAATAGCCATATAGATATATATATATAGCCATATAGATATATATATATATACATATAGATATATATATATATAGCCATAGCCATAGATCACCGATTTCTTATCGTTCACATGCTCTGAATGATCAACGATCAGCCCGCACCTCCATCTCCAACTTAAAATTATGCTACTCAACAGCATCTGCTGCTCATGCAACCCAGTATTACAACAGTACTATATTCGATAGGCCTATGTAGATGTTTTCATTAAACATTTATATAAAACAGATGGTGGGCTATTTAAATAATTACTTATAAATGACCCCCTTGCAACAGCAAAAAATTGAAAAAGGTAAACGGCGCAAAGGAAACGAGCAGAGAGCAAGAATTTCAAGAGTTTCAACCTATTGCAAAGTTGTGTGTTATAAATAGATTATGTTATGATGTCAACGGCACATATAGGGTGCTATAGAGAGGGTTCACAAATAATATTCTACAGGCACGGATATAGATTTTAGTCACATATCACACATCATCGATTCTATTCGATTCTAAACGCCCCCAAAAGATAGAACAGATGAAAAAATTGTCAAGCGAATGTTATTGCACATGTACTGAAATATGATGCTTCGATGACTGTCTGCAACAGATTTGCACTGCCAAGTTGCCAATCCGAGCTATAGGGTCGTTGATTTACATTCAGTTATATTGAATTGTCAATTACACTCAGGTATTATCCTGTTTTGCATGACTTATGTGTCATAATACGTTTTGACTAAATTGCACTTTGATCGGTTGAATGAATAAAAATAGGAAAAAGTTCTTTTCAAACAATTAAGAAAGACCTAAATTTTAATGAATTGCAGCTAACCTTGATGTGGTTTAGCCATTCAGTCTGTGCATTCATGTACATTTGTCTAACGTCTGCATTCTGCAATTGAAAGCCAGCACTAACATAAGTCCCATCCGCCCCATTATTTCATTATCGTTTATTATATAATTACTTTAGCACTTCCAACATGTGTATCAATAACATTATCTGTAGTGCTGTACACATTGTACACACATAACTACCGCATAACTATCGTGCTCTAGTTTTATTTCAGTCTTACGACCACATAATAAGTTATCAAATATACAAAAACCATGATCATATGATCGGTATCACGGCGCGCATCATGAATTGCAACCAAGCACAACTAAATTACATGAATTTCCCTTACACAAATTACAATAAGTAGTGATATGACAATAGACTAATAGTGCCCGCACACCTTTCGATCAAAACGAAGGAAGTTTGTAGCGTTCGTTTGACCGAATAGACAATGGACCATTATGTGTGCGCGCTGTCGGGCAAACGAACGCCAGCCGCTGTCGTTAAGGCCACTGTGACCTTAACAAAAAGAATGCTGCGTGCAGCATTCGTCGCTAAGCGATCATGACGTCATGTCTGCGCGCTGAAACAAACGGTAGCAAGCAGTCGGCGGCTGGACGAGTTCTCTAGGAGCCTTTGTCCTTAACGACAAAATTTCTTCGTTTTGACCGAAAGGTGTGCAGGCACTATAAAGGTTATATAGTCTGTACATGTGTAGATTCATCTTAGCAACTTTATTCAATCATCTGGATTGCAAAGAATAAATTTACAAAGGTGACACTGCATAAGAAAATAGACCGCCACAAAAAAAATAAACTGCATAGAAATATCAAGTTTGCTAACAACTTTAGCCAAATGGTTGAAGAGAAATGCAGGGAATGTTACGCATACCTTTATCTGATTGAACCAGTCGCTTTGAGCGTACATCTGTTTCAAGTCTGAATTCTAAAGGAACACATGAAGAATTAACATCAAAAAAAAGAATATACAAAAAATAGCAAAAAAGTGACAAATATAACTGAACACTATTCAGTGCATGCATAAATTGTATATGTAACAACACAAACATGTTTTTCTAACGCACCGTATGAGAAAAACAGATAAAACTTTCTAAAGATTGAAAAGAAACGCAATTCAAAAGCCAACTGATGCTAATAGTTTATGAATCTTAGTCATCAATCTTGGAGATTCAAAAATTCCTTCATTTTAAAGTCAATAAAATAATTCTTGTTCACATCTCAATTGAACTAGCATCAGTTTACTATTATAATCAAATAGTGAAAAACTTCCTTTCAAATATTATACAGAGCAGTAATTCTCAAAGTGCAGCCAGCCGCTGAAAGGGCCACTTTGGCTAAGCCAAAAATGGCATAAAAATGACTCTACTGTTAAGAATAACCTCAAAATAGAACAGTGGCAAGAATGGCCTCAAACAGTGCCGTCAACACCCTCCCACCCCCCCCCCCCCTACCCCCTCCACCTGTGAATTCTGGAAGAGAAGAAATTTGCAGGCGGCCTCCTTTCTGAGTGATTCTCGATCTCTCAGCTTTGTTAAACAAAAATGTGGCCCAGGAAAAAAACAGTTTGAGAATCACTGCCGTAGAGGGAAAACGCAAACCAAATAGGCCATTGAGGCAAGAAGCTAATTACAAGCTGCTGCTTACTCCTATGATAGCGTTGAGCTCCTGCATGGTGACCTGCTTGGCTCGATCTACTGCAGCAGCTACCTGCTGCTGATGCTGACAACCAACAACAGCCAACATAACTGAAAATACACTGTAGTCGTAAACAATTATAGGCTATATGGGATTATGTAGGCAACAAAGGTGTTGTCCGTCAGACTGTCAGTGAGCATTAGATTAAGCAGGGTAACTGCTTGTCAAAACAACACATAAACTTTAACCATGACGGCATTCGTTCCATGCCGGTAAATAGTAGGCGTTTTTGAAAGTAATCCTAAGAGTAGCACTGTTAAACTTTTCGCAGAGAATAAGCATAAGATGCATGAATCATATTCAAATATACCGATTCGGTAAAAATGCCGTTACAAAAATGCGCAATAAATGCAGAATTTATAGGCAAATAGTGACAATGCGCTGAGAAAGTGCTTTCTGAATATGTCGCATTAGGTGCACATTCTTTTTCTGGATTAGCCTAAACTAGCTTTAATAAACATTCAAATAACATTTTCTCCGCATTAAAAACAACGCAAAATCAATTAAATAATCAATTAAATACTCGCTGAAAATAAAGCAAAATGCGTGATAAATCACTGTTGTAGAGCAGCACGCTGAAAAAAATTAATGCATAGACAATATAATTTAACATTTAATTGCTTAATTATTCTCGCCACGATTGCTACAATAATCTCTAACGAATTGCTTCACACGGCAGCATTGGAAAGAAAAATAATTCAAGAAGTTTCACAAACCTCCATGGCTAAAAATGGAATGATCTGTGCACAGATGGCATTTAGCCGCTTTGCAATCTCAGTCTGAAAAAGATTTTGACATACATGTATTATTATTGCACTGCAATAACTAATTTTTAAATGTCAACTTCAAATTGCAAAACAAATTTCGACAGTGGGAAATATTTAAAAGTTTTACTCAAAAACGTAAGGCTTGGTGTCGGTATACATATATGCAAAAGAGTGATATACTGTATACATAAAAGTATTTGAAAGTTCATGAAGTGGAAACCTTAACAGACATTGAGAGGACTTGACACGTCGACAAGATTTTATAAAATATTAAACACAATTTATGATAAGTCAAACACCAGTGTTATATTCACACTCCAGCTGTGATTTATAGACCTTTGATTACTGACTTTGAATTGGCCGCATTATTTATTGAAATTTAATAAATTTGCACCCGATGTATCGCTATTTACTCATAAGTCATACAATGATACTAGTATTTGAAGAGCCCTTGATGCATCTATAAAGTTGTGAAGTGGACAATATGCATGCACATTGCAAATCTTAAAAATTTGAGTTCAATAAACATGACCAGCGTAAAAAATTAAATTAAATTCATAAAAGATGTTCTCAGTCCCAAAAGACCTCGTTCAGAAATAATTAAACCATGCTAAAAATGATAAATGCCAACTTAGCTTAAATTCTTTCAAATACAAGCCTTTGATAATATAGCGTCTTGTACAACAGATCTCTACAATAAAGAACATAATCTGCACGTAATTACGTGCCCTAAAAATGTAACTTATAAAAAATAAATTGTGTATCATCCATGAAAAATATTATTTTAAAAAGCCATTCAATAAATACCTGTTTATGCATTTCCACATTTAATCCATAGGACATCTCGTAATACTGGAAAAAAAATATACATGTAAAAAATGATACATACTCAAAAAATAGTTTTTATATCCACACATTTCTGGTTACAAAATCATATTTCAATGTACTATACGGTATGTGTAATGTAAAACTGATAATAAATCTACAAATTTGCCTTCTCAGTTACTATAGGCACAACTTCAATAGTAGCAACGTCTCTCTGAACAACAGTAACTTTCAAACAAACTTTCTTCACAAAATGACTGAGAAGTACTTATGAAAAACATAACAATTATAATTAATTACTTGGTACACTCTTGCGCGTGTTCAAAACACATTTTATTGCACGTTATATTTTTTGCTCCTATTATTAAACCAAATTATCATTTTATCGAAGCACAGCATGTGCGAGCAGCAAATTACAAGCCGTTCAAATAGTCACGATTTTGAAGCATCGAATAAGAACTTCAACTGAATTGTTCCATAGAAGCCATTTATCAATACCTCTTCTGCCTGACATCTTTTCAGTGCTACATAATTATAGCAATTGGCTAACGTGAATGCGATCTGCATGAAATTGCTACCACAAATTTTAAATGGTCCAGTAGGTCCGTGGTATTCCTCAACGACAAAGAAGAAGAAAAGAAGAAATGGGTGCTATCTAACTGACGCATCTTCCCTCAAAAGACCTGGTACTAAAATTCAGCAACTCCATAGGCCTACAGATCCTTAATTGCAGGTAGATCTCCGTCAAATTTCAATAGAAATTTAACCTTTGACATTAAATAGTTTTAATAGCAGTCATACGAATCACTGAGTCACAGCGAATTCTTAACGGTGATTCTTAATACCTTATTGGTTTGCTGCATTATAGTGCAGAAAAAATGATGGAGAAGGCTTAAAAACAGCGGACTCGTCGAGGTTCGCTGCGTGTCGAGGTGGAGCCTGGAGTGGATGCTTTACTAAGTAAAGTCGCAAAGTCGCAGTCGCAAAATCGCAAAGTCGCAAAATCGCAAAGTGCATTTTAACTAAAATATCCGACTAGGGGTGAATATATTGGCTTAGGTAATAACGGGCTAATTCTGCCTTAGACTCTAGAGCCATTCCTTCAAGACATTACATAAATATTAGTACACAAGTTCCTTTTGCACACAATATAGGGCTTTTTAAAGCGATGGAATAGTCTAGTAGCCTAGGTTTAGGTTTATATGTAATTAAATTCAAGATAAACACCTGGGCTAATAGACTTTTGCAACTTGAACTGTGTTAAATCACTCTTGCATGGACATTGGAGGAGTCAGTAACAAGATTAAATTTGTTCATGTAGCTGCGGCCAAAATAAAAATGACAAGGCATTTAATTGAAATCGTATTTCGATAGAATCATTAAATTATATGCATAATTTCCATCTGCCAAAGATTTGATCAATGTATTGCAAATATTTGCTCAAGTTCATTATCTTACTCGAATGCTTTCAAAAGCGGGATGTAGCAGCATGAACATAGGCAGCTTTCAATAAAAGCATATTTCAACATCACAAAAACTGCCAAGGGCCATCTGGAAGCAATTTCAAATTCAGCCATAACAACTGCCATAATAAAACTGTCATAAACGAGCAGCACCAGGATTAATTCTGACTCATGTCGTCAGGAAAGAATCTACATTTGCTTCAAAAGTGCAAGCTTCTTCACCAGACATGGCTAGCACCCAGAAAATATTATCAAATTTAATAGCCTACATGATCATTTTAGAATCGGCAAAATAATCTCTGTTTATATGACATTAGATAATAATATTCTTTGTAAACTACCAAGAAATACCAGTAGTCGTTCGAAGCCTCTGCGCATTTTATTCACTTTTTGCTTTCTGAATAAATATGAGAGAATTCACAAGATCGCGGAGTAACATACCATTTTTAACTTTCTTCTGGTCTCCCTCTAGTTTGTAAACATATGGCAGAGGTACTACAATATCATTTACAGGCCACCATGTCCATCATCCATCATCTGTGTACCGTGGATTGATACTGCAGACAAAGTACTTTCGCTGAGCCATACTCAGAGCCCAATGGGAAATACTGGGCAAGTTTCTGAATTATTTTGCAGAGTAATTGATCGTAAATAACCCTAGGAGCAAATAATAATAATTGTAAATTTATGCACATCGTCGCACTCAGCCTCAATTAGATTAGAATGTCTCTGATAGAAATACATCCGACCCATATCACAACCAAGGGCCTATTTTGAACAGACATGCTCAAACTTGAGATAAGAAACCACATGTCATCTAACTTGCATGCATCCTGTCTACATGGTCTGATAAAATATAAACATCATGAGATGAAAAACAGCAAATTAGATTTATGACTTGATATTATTTCTATATTAAATCCAGTTATCGTTTAGTCAGCACTCAAGGGTTAGTCTAGATCTAATCTAAGCAGCATTTTGAAAAGGTTACGTCTGATAACCACAACTCCATTAAGTGTGACAGAATTTCAAGAAATCTCTCTAGTTTTACCTACTTTAGATGAAAGAGTATGAAACGATCGCTTTTTCAATCCGAACTTACTTAAAACACAAAACTACTAGATCTAATTGTTGTTAAGCTTGAGGCGTTATGTTAAAAAGGTAAGTTAAGTAAAAAATAATCTCCTCCGATAGATAAATAATTAAAACTACAATTTATATATCAGCAAAAAACTCAGAGGCGACCGCGATGATTAAGTGAGTAAACTCAACTAATATTGTGTTGATTAAAACTGACTAATTAAATACAGTCATTCATGTCGCGTTTTCTCGACAATCTAGCCTAATAAAAGAAAAAGAAATACTGTAGTTAAATATTTAGCATGACGCTAATTATTTTCATTTTAATGCTAACTGCTAAATGAAATGACCAATTTAGCTATAAACACTTTTCTGCTATTTATTGCTGATGGTTTCTTTCTCACCAACCAATGAATTAAATAAGTTAGACCGTGGATGCAAAACTAAAATGTGCTGACAAATATTAATCCAGTATGTCATTCTGAAACGGACTTTGACATCGGCACATATAAATGGGTAACTGATGTGCAATAGAAGCATCTAACCTTATTCAAATATCAAGGTCATTTACAAGGTCTTCAAGTTCTAACTCCAGCCCTGATTGCCTAACGCCACAGGATCCAGTCTGTTTATCTGCTGGCACGGTCATATTTGTGCAATCCAGCACCTTTCACATGCCCATGCGGTCATACAATACACAAATACAGACCTAGTATACACACATCGCCGCCAAACCAACAGATGATTTGGACATAATCTCTCAGTACAAATCTCTATGTCCTGCCTATGCCCCCCCC